>BGZK01001036.1:0-223924 GCA_005406025.1 Eumeta japonica
AAATATATATACTACTGATACGAGATCTGTTTCAAATTTTATTTAATTTTTTAACTAGTAACGTTTTGACAAGAAGTATTAACAACGCGGATAAGGTTTGTAGTTACCAGGTTTTTAATCTAGTTTACAATTATTTAATAATCTGTGGTGCAAGAGATTCGAGATGCGAAGGATGTGAGGCGAACCCACTGACTACCCAAAACAGATGGTTCCGGTACATAAGGACGAGAAGGGCTGACCCCAAATAATGCGAAGATAGTCCGAAGAATACAAGTGACGAAGGCGATCCGGGAAATTGCTCGAATTTCTACAGCTATTGTAACTATTTAACTGTGTAACAGGTATCACAAACTACTAAAGGATTAAATAGAATTTTCAAAACTTTTTATATCTTTTATAGTATGGGAATGTCTGTTTCGTTAATTATTTTTACCTTATAGTTAGTAAAAAATGAATCACTAACTAGAATATTGGCAAATATGATTTGTTTTTCATGATAAACTTTAGCGAAATAACATAACGTAACTTAAATATACAGACTCGAGTACAAAACTAGGACGTTTATATTTCCTGAGCAGCAATCGAACCTTCTGAGGTATTTGAGCTAGAAATGTTTTTTTATATTGTTGAGAGAGATCGTTGTAGTTTCTGTCAGAAATATTCTTTTGAAACGATCTATACGATATTTATGGTAGAATCGTTTTATATAAATATGTATACGTATTGCATTACCTGATTTTTTGGTTTGCTTTGGGCATACTGAACCGATTGTTGCCTGGCTTAATTTATGGTGTTATGAAATATATTTTGTTATATGATGTCAAACACCGTAACTCAGTCATTGTATTTAGAGTTTAGAGAACACTTACGTACATAATAAATATACATACAACATCCATAATAATAGATGTACGTGTATACATACTGATACCTCAGCGAAATAGAATAGATTCCTGAAATCTCTAAACGTTCACTCACAATTAAAACTCGGTCAATGAATGTCGTATTGACAACACGCTGATTTTTTATTTCACTAGAGGTATTTCAAAAAAACGTATTATAAAACAGACGAATAACATACACATACAAATTGCGGGAGGGAATCGAGCGAATCAATTAAAGGATTACACGTACCAAAAACAGATTAGCCGGACCTGCGTTGGAGTGCGCGCTCGCGCAGGTCGACGCATTGTCCCCGTGTGGCGGCGGATTGCAGTATCATTCCCTTAATCGTATCGGCCTGTCGATACAAATGAATCCGCTTTCGTCAGAGAGATTTAATATTTCTTTTTTTTTTGCGCATCGTTATCGACATGGCTTACGTACATTTTGAATGCGTTGTCTTTAACATGCCCTAAGTTTCGCGAAGCTTTACCAGTAAAAATTGTTCTATGAACCTGTAAGTAATACGCAAAAATATCGTCGCTTATTTAAAACAGTACATGGATATTGTGGTAAAAGAATGTGTGCTGTAATGTAACATTTATTAAATAAACTGAGAGAGATTTTGTGAATAGTCGAACGGAAGAAAACTGCATACTTTATAATAAAATAATTCAAATTTTTAGAGAATATAGCGAAATGTGGCAGGTTTTGTAGCTTATAGTCAAAGCAATCTCATTGAAAAATATCAGATTATTGATACAATCCTTCTTCTGTAGACAATTTTCAGTCTGATTCTTCGACAGCGATCTGCAGACTCGTCGTGTTTGAGGGCATTTTGATGATATATAGCGACGCACGAAACCCTGCTGCTGTGAAGTTAGCGACGAATGCGTCGCAATGTAGGAACGTTGGGGAGAAGAAGAAAGGGTCGGGGAGCGTTTGACGTGCGCATTGCATCATTCGTAGGCAATTCAGAGCGGCAGAATTTTGTGCGTTGTACTATACTTTCTAGGCCGGCCGAAGACCGAGAGGTTGCAGTGTTTGTAAAGCTATATGACGTTGAACCCTAAAAAGGAGTACATAAATTTAATATAAAAATAACATTTATTGGAAACGTGTATCATTGAGAAGTGCGCTAAAGCAAATATATGTATAAGAAAATGGCACTTTTATAATAATGAATTAATAGTCTTAAAAGTTAGTCGCTAAGTTAAAAAAATATTAGTTTTACAAAACATATTTTTAACGACAAAAACAAACGACAAAAAAATATTTTTCCCACAAACACATAGTAATTTATGATAGCTTTACATATAATATTTTGTCGTGAATATGTGAATGCCTACTTTTTATAGAAAAGAGATGCACGCCAGAAATTCAAGCAACATAAAAATTGCGTACAATGACACGGCGACTTCTCAAAAACTATAATTGATAGTGCAAAAATGGAATCACCATCGTAAAGTTGGTTTTGGCCACATTATGAAATGCTATGAATCATGCATTCATGGTCTTGCAAAAATGACGTAATCAAGTGAACAAAATTGACTAAATATCGCTTTAAATATTTAAGTAAGAAGTTTTCGAAACTAACATTAAAAATTTGACTGAAAAAAATGGTACCTACGGAAGTGAGAAAACGGCGTGATTACAAACCTAATTGGAGGAAAACTAAAAAAATGCACTAGTAATGCTAAGCGGTATTGGTATTTGATGAACCTTATTTGCAGGAATGGTAGGCACAAACCACAGATATCCACTTGGCAACAATACTTACTCACATGTCTAGCTATGCTAATATCAATCGTTTAACGCAAGCAGCTTGCCTCTTCGTCAATGCAATATATACGATCTGCGTAAGTTCCTCTAGTTCTCTCGTTTCCAACTAGAGGTTTGGAAAGGGCAGAAAGGGAGAAGAAAAGAATAGAAACGATTGATGACGCGATGATTAGAGAATCATCGTCCTTTTTCATAAATGACGTATTACAAAAGTGACTTTCATTTATTTTAATAATTTTGTTGCGCTTTTCAACGATGTACACTCGTAATCAAAATATTTTTTCCTATATCATGTCCGCCCGTGTCTCCGTATCGCATCGTCCATCTCACACACGATACGATATATTCGCAGCGTCGGAGCGCTAACACTTTCGCGGCACGCGTGAAGGATTTATCGTGGACGTTTAGATAAAGGAAACACTCTCGCAATATTAAGCGCGGCGTCCCCCGGCCGGGCCGCCGACGTCTCATCTCCTCGATTTATTCTTATGGTTCATGAAATGATCGCTTTTGTGTCGTCTCGAAATTCATACAGGCGTATGTAATTCTTTCTTGGTGTGCTTAGATTCGCGACCGGTCGAAAGGTTATTTTTTATTGTAAACCTTTTTCGTCGCCATGAATCCTCGGAAAGTATATTAAATGTGAGATAGTAGAAAGCGAACCGTATCTATGGGGAGAGGTATAAGTATTTCGTTGAGATGTAATTACTTTAAATGAAGTACGATAACTTGAGAATTTCAGATTACTTATATATAATCATACAATAATAAAGTGATCATCAAATAAAGTACGTCATTTAAGATGTTTTCTGTATGTGGACTAAGTAATGTACGTAAAGATATATAGCACGGTATTAATAAAAATATAATAAAAATGTGACGACACAGCGAGTGACCTTTAAGTAAATCATCACAGACTACAATATAATTAAAAACGCATATACCTACACGTACGCACGTATTCGAGTGCATTTCCTTATTCATTGAAACAATTTATATTTACTTACTAAATTTATATCCTATGGAAATGTCTTATAGACGATTAACAAAATACTTTAAACTTACGTGTAGAAAGTAAAGCATGTAAAAATTGCCGACCAAGTCCGACTCGCGATGTGCCGTATCTTCATGTACCTTCAAAGAACATAAAGCATACGATCGCATTCGATCACACAAAAGACATAAGCACAATCGTCCTTTAGCACTTCGGCAAATAATTTTAGCGTCCGGTGTCCGGTGCACCCGCCCCGGCCGTGACGTCGCCATGGCGACCGCTCCTCGGGGACCCCTGCGCGCGTGCATTCCGCTGGTATGAAAACCTTTGAGCGTACACGCCGGCGTAATGATACTTTAATTTTGGGAAAGCACTTAACATTCAAAACTCGATGTTGCGGGAAGACCTTTTAGTAAATATTGATCACTGATAGATCAATATCCATCGACTTATGATAAATATGGGAATTTCATATGAAAAGAAAGAGGATACTTATTAAAAATAAGTAATGTAAATTTTAAATAAACTTTTAATGTGTTTGTTTAAATAGTTTTATTTTTTTTCTCGTTTATTAAAAGAATAACAAAATGAGCCGCTAGTTTCATGATTGGTGTCGATTTTGTTATAAGCAATTACAACATCGACAAAGATAAGGTATATGGTTTGTTAGGTGGTTACACTGTTCAATCTATTAATTACGTAATGACATAAATTATAATTATTAAAAGAAAAATGCGATAATTGTGTCCATTTTGAATCACACCATTAAATTAGTCTCAATTATTAGTATGAGATTTTATTGTATGAACATCAAAGTTGACGGTATTATAGACAACAAGAATTACGAACATAATCCCAATCTTTAATTGTATACTATTTTTAAGTTTCTCAATCATACACGTTCTAACAAAATTTTGAAGGTCCACATCTTTATGACTTTATTATAGAAGGGAGAATTATTCATGTTACCTTAATGTAAAAAGTTTAGATAGCGTTATGTTATCGTTTCGTGAAAGAAATGAAATACACTAAATTCAGCAATCGTTCTTTTTGTATCTTTTAGTCGCATTCAATTTGAGAAAGGTCAAAAGGATTCTGAATATATTTTTTGTTATAATTATAGATATTTCTCGATAAGTATAGTAATTATCGGTCAAACTTTTTTGTGTTACAAAATATCGTTAGATTTCTAACGCTAATTACTACAAGGTGAATAATGAATTAACGACGGTTGAGGTCACAATGGATAGAACATGTCTTAACATGTACATCGTGCAACGTTTTTTTTCCGTAACCTCATCGGGATAAAGTAATATTGGGAATTAGCATTGCGTAAAATTATAATTTAGCGTTTTGCAAAAACAATGAAAGAAGTGAGAACATTGAAAGGGGTCGAGAAAAAGTGCTAAGACACAAAATGAAACAGTAGATATATTCGCCAAAATATATATAAAAAAATACAGATGTTATCTCGTATGAGTCAGGAATATGCACAGAATTATAGAAAACGCAAATAAAAAAAATAGTCGTTAAAAAACATAAAAAATCCAGAGCCGAGCAAATTTTAAAGCTATTGTTATGATTTTATCTCGACGTTTTCACGGGAAATGTATGGTGCAAGTTTTGACTATTTCAGATTCATGATCAGTCAATGTAATAATGCTTTCGTTTGATGTACGTATGATGTATGATGCTATCTTTTCATACATCAAGCGAAAGATTTTGGTTTAATCTTATGAACTCTGGCAGCAACGTCTATTTAAGGTGACGGTTCAATACGTGTATTTTTATTGAAATATGAGCTATTTTTACCGATTCATAGGGAGCTATTAAATTAGATGGGAATCAGTAAATCGATACTTCAGTTTGCGCTTGTATGGACTTAGCAAACCCCTATTGCAGCCCCGCTCCATTTCCGTCGTTGTAGTACAAATAATAGATCATTAGGGATGCGCCGTATATACTTATCGATAAGTAGATGGAAAAGTTTACGAGCTATTTTTAACGAACATGTAATTAACATACATTTTTATAAAGTTTAATGGTTGAATCAATTGCAAAATTAAATTATCTATCAAGTGATACAAAAAAATATTATTTTTTGATGAAATATGACAACCAAATGATGTTAACTGAAAACAAAATCGAAAATTTTATTGTCTTTTTGAAAAAATTGCTCATAAGGAATATAATTGTTAATAATCATAGCCTGTTCAACATAAATTGTTAAATTTTACGTTGCATTCCTTTAGGCACTGCCATAGTTTTACTTCAATGTTTTGTTGTAGATATAATTAATAGAAAGCATAAAACATATGACAAACATGTATTTGGTTTGTTATTTGAATTTTATTGTGAATTATTTAAAAATTATTTACGTTATATTTTCTCGAAATGAAATACAAAAAAAAAACAATAACACTATTGAAAGTACCTATGTGCACCTACTTACTATTTATAATTTATTGTATGTTTAAATTAAAGTCTCACAATTCCAATTATGGTTTTGGGCTTATGAAAATCATCAAAGTTTGATCATTAAACCTATGATTCTGTATAGTGCAGGCGATAGTTTAGTGGTATAAGAACTTGAATTTAATAAACGTAATTGAAGTTCACAAACTAAAGATATCAAAAAGAAATTTGAGACTAAAAGCTATTTGTTATAAAGTAGATAACATAACGCGTTATGGCTGTCACTGAAAGTAAAGACTTTCCAGTTACAGCCTTTTTCAAAATATATTTTGAATGCTAATTTTAGTAAGGACACCCGTATGAAAAGGTTAGTTTTTACGTAACAGCTTCAATTTGAAGACTATACCTTCGATTATGTAAAAGTTTTAGTAACCAAAATATTACAGACCCATGCGTGTCAATTAATCAAGCCAAATAATAGAAACTTTGGGTTCGTCACAATAGAAAAATAAAATATAGACTGTATTCATATTTAACGATGGCTTGTGTGTTAAACGTTCAATTATAAACGAGAACATATTCACAACCCTGATATTTTTTTGGCATCGGTCACCACACCCGACACGCATTACCACTGAGGTGGTGCGGGGTGTGGTGACCGATGCAGCCTGCCGGGATGTTTACACGCTCAAAGGTTTAGAATTACACGAACGCAATACAACAATGAAGTATTGCCATCTTGGTGCTAACTTCACATCTCACTTTTTATAAATTAATATGTAATTATCGTAATGATGGTTTAAAGGCTAGAATGTATGATGGGTCCTAAACGAGACAACAAAAGGAAGACTTCATTTTTAAAACTTCTATGATGATAAAAAGCAGAGGTCGCTTGAAATTCATCTGTGGCTCTTATGCACTGTATTCTTACAAATGATAAGGTTTGTGTCATTTTGGTGGATGATAAAATGTATTAAACATTTGCGCTATTATATAGTTACAATTATTAAAATGCGCTAAGTTCATGACTACTTAAATAACTTTTATGAGCGACATTCAAAATTTTAACTTCTAAGGGATTTGTTTTTACTACAGATGAAAGTTATAACAAAGCAATAAAAAGGATGACGGAGTCAATTGTTCAAATGCTCGATTGTTCAGAGCAATGCAACAAACCACGTGAATTACAACTTTATGTTCGGCAAATCGGCGTTATGTTTGTGTTATCCCAATGGTGATGCCGCTACAGGCACGTCTTCCCTCAATTACATAAGATTGACAATCTCAGGACCTTGAAGGCTTCACGCTGGGCCAATACGGGTCGGATGGTGTTCAATATATCTATTACGAACGATATGGTTCTGAACCTATGGGTCGGCGTGATCTTCGAGCTACGAGATAGTGCTCCAATTTCGTTTGTTTCCGCTATTGGATATCTGTGTGGAAATATTATATCTCCCTTCTAAATTTCTACAAGTTATACTCCTGGAACACATTTAATTAACAACCTTATGATTTTTGTCTGAACTGGACTGATCTGGACTGAGGTCTTTTTTCAGTGTAGCCATAATTAAGTTTGACTTGCACTTAGTTTCTTCCATTAGATTGATCGGTCCGTCTGTGTTCAGGCATTGATTTAGTTTTCTTTCGAAATAAATGCATTCGTAAGAGTAATTTCAAACTTTAACAAGAGTAATGATTAAAATAATAAATTAAGAAAATTGTTCAAGTTTGCTTTTATTACGCAAATTATGAGAGAAGTATGTATTTTATAATATAATCAATTAAAATTGCTCAGTAGCAATATTATTGTAACAATCAATGGTTTCATTTACCTAGTAAATTTTAACTTTTCAGATTAATTGTGTCCAGAAGAGACAAGTAGTATAACAGTTAAAATTTCTATACACACATACACTTAATTTTTATTAAACTATCTATTTTCTTTTACTTAATTATTGACACGAAATTGATTGAAAATGTATTTCTCATTTAAACAATGTATATGTCACTAATCGGTTTACGCATTAAATCTATAGTTTAAAATCTTTTTCGCTAACTTTCACTGTTTTTAAGACACAACTATAGTGTTACATATTTTTAAAGAGAAGAGATTTCACGAAATATTACCTTATAATAAGATAATAGTAATTAAAAACAATAAAGTTGGTTAATGGTGATACACGTTGAACAATTTTAGATGACTGTTTTCTTCTCCCTTAGATATGCATAAATGAACAGAATAATATCTACGCAGCCGTATCTACGATGAAGATATAGCTCGACTTCTGGTTTTGTATTAATGTAAAGCGAAGCTATATCTCTTGAATCGATGTATCGTTAAATTAATTCCATTTATGAAGAACAACACTAAGATATGTGACCATACGTTTGCAGGCGACAATGTATAAACAGAGGCGTATGCGCGACCGAGGCGGGGCACGTGCGCGCTCCCAGATCTCTATTTTAGTATGCGGAACCCGCTGACGTGTTTGTGTTTGACAACTGTATTATTTGAGGAACTTATTGGATAGCTGAAATTTCACATTCTGAGATTTCCCTTGATTTAATTTTGACTTATAAATTCGGAAATTTAATTAGCCTAGATTTGATCCTAATGACTATCATTAATGAGTTCCACACATCCCAACGAGAAAAAACTGGCCAAGCGTATGTCGGGCCATGTGCAGTGTTTTGTAGTTACTCGCCACAATATGCGAACTTTGAAGAGGACTTTTTTGTTTGATGTTATGAACTTTTTAATTGAGTTGACGGCTTAACAGGTAATAATATCTAAAAACGAGTCCACGTAGGACGAGTGTTAATGATTGATGATATGATTTTATATTTCCATAATCTTATATGGTTCATAAACATATGTTTACTACCTATTTTTCACAACCAACAACGTCATTAAATGACATGAGGTCGTAAGAAATATACTGTTTCACGTTTTCGAACATTTTTTAAAAACGACTATTCCTTTTATATATATATATATATATGTACATATACCTATACAATTTTTAAATAAATAGTTTTGGTTATTTAAGAAAACAAATGAAAATTCGCCATTTCTTTCTTTATTTTTGAAACTGTTGAGCTTAAGTTTTTGAAAAAAATATATTATTTACTTATAAATTAGATATAGATAACAAAGCTATAAGAAATCTGTGGTTTTAAAATTATGCGTGCAACTTACATTTGCCCTTATTTTAGTTCTTACAAATAAATAACATGGTAAATAACTAAGCGAGTTAATTTTTTTATATCTCGGTTTTCTAATATGACGTTTAGGAGGCCCAAAAGAAATAACAATGTATACTGAATTATTGTCATATGGCTTTTTGGTTTGATTTCGGGCAAAGAATATTAAGGGTACTATCGTTATGCATGGTTCTTTCGCTTCCCAGCGACATGATTTCAGAATGAAGTATCTTAGAATAGAATGGCGGTTGTTACAATACTACTACGCGCGTACACCTGCTTTATCTTTGAGTGAAATATTCTGTGTTAGATGTTGTTACAGTAGACGCTTTTGCATATTAGCTTATATGGCATTCACAACCACCCTGACCCTAGTCTGCCTCTCCTACGAATCTCTGTCAAATGATTGAATAGTGATTCCAAGGATTGACATATATCGGACACCTAAAGCTGATATTTATTTTTATAATTATCTCATTCCACTAAATGTTAAACTGTCAATTCTACGTACTTTCATGCCAACCAGGCACATCTCAGGAATTGCCGAGAGTCCCACATCCACCAGGGTGCATCCTCCTGAGGATGTGCTTTTGGCATGAAACGTACGTAGAATTTAGCCAGTTAGCAAATAATTATAAAAATAAATAACATTTGCTGGTATTCGATATCTGTCGAATCAATATTAATCATTGAATAAGATTCATAGATGAAGGAAAATCAAAATTCGGCGACAATCATACTACATGTTACATCGACAAGCGTCTCTGGTTCCGCAGAATAAACACCTCACACAATACAATGTTGTTACAGTATGTTTGTAGCCAAAATATAACGAATAATAGTATTCTGTTCATGTCTACCGATAAGTTACAAAAGGAAAGAATGTGATAAATTTAGTAAATATTTAAAATATAATAACTAAATTAAAATACGAATTCTTAATCTATTTTAACACAAACTTATTACTTAATCTTTGACAATATGCTTGTGTGTTGTTTCGATCTTCCAAAAAATAATTTAAAAGATTATCTCGATTTGCATACCGTAATGAATGCCCCTCCGGCCTGTCCGTTTGGGAGACGGACGGGAGTGCTTCAGAAATAGGATTCTTTTCTCGGGAAAAAATCTGTTTTTAATTAGCGAAAATAAAGAGGAGGGCCTCCGAAATTCGGTTTGAGTTACGGCAAGTGACAGGCGTTCGAGTGTTGGGGGACGGGTCCAGTTTTGTGACAATTTGAAGATGGGAAAAGTGCAGCCGGGAGATAATTGGATTAGCCATAATTAGACCCTCGAGGCAAATTCGGATTGAATAAATATTTTTAAATTTAGGATGAAGTGTGAGATCTTCACTTGTATTAAAACCGATTCGTCATACTTTACCTATACGATACTTCATTTCTACTGAACGCTCTGTGCTTTGTGTACTAACTAAACGAATCGTTTTAATTGTGCAACAAAAATAACTCCTCTCTTTTTGTTCTAAGCTAATAATGGCAGTTACTAGTACCTAATAGATTAAGACAAATTAACTTAACTGGATTAAATTTAGAGACGATTTCATACCCATAGATAATTTAAATGCAACGATTGTCATATTTTAACTACATAATTTATAATCTATTACATTGTTAATTTTTTGATTGAAACATGCTAATTAATTTTTTTTAATTTTTCTGAACTAAAATGGATGAAATTTCTACGTGACTACCTTTTTTTTCATTTCATCCTCCTGACATGGTGGCCGCAGCCCTTTTACATCTATCGCATTCCTTAATATCAGGACCATTCTTATAACATTCATCCAATCCGTTATATGGTAGGGTTATTTTGTTTACTATTTTCTTTTTATTTATTTCTTAATTTTATTTACTTTTCATTATTGTTGATACTTGCACCTTAAACTTGAACTTACATCTATATTACACTTTATTAGTCATCTTTATGTTAGTTTTACATTTCTTATTTCTAAACAATGTCTCCATACCATTTTAGGAGCTTATTTCTAATTTTTTCCACTGTTAACCATTCTTTTGCTTCAATTTTCGATCAAATTTACATTATGTCCATAACCTTCGTTTTAACTTTACATATTCATTTTCTTTGAATTTTATCTACTATTCAATTTTCCACGTTTTTCAATCAACTTTCTAAAAAAGTTTTCCCTTTTTTTCTCGTTCTCCATAATTTCCGGGAAGTGTCACCGCGCAATCTGGGCGTCTATTCCCGTTTTCAGCGCCGCACGTTTCCGAAGGAACATATCACATTCCTCGAGAAAGTAAAGCGCAACTTGGATTTTGGCAGGGTCACACACGCAGTATGGTGAGTCCTGCAGCTTGAGTCTAAACAGGTACCGCGCGAACCCATCGTGATCCGTCAGAATTTGCTCTACCTGGAACATTATTACTAATTGTTGGAGGATCCTTTACGCTTGTTCCACCCGAGAAAAAAATCATTTGGTCATTTCACCCGTGATTTTCTTAGCGTATCGTTTTTGTCACTCTTCCAGGCTGGCCGACCTAATCACCTTTTTCGTGTGACAGCGGAAATCTATCGTAATCCGCTGCCGTGTTCTAGGTAAGGGCGGTCTACCTGGCGAGCTCATCTGCATGCCTGTTTCCCGCGATTCCGGCATGCGCTCTCCGTCAGAATAGATGTACAGCCCTGCCTTCAGCAACGATCTCAAAGAGGTTAATCTTAGCTGTATGAGCCGGAGGGTGATAGATTTTCAGGTCAGATAATACCTCTAATGAAAATCTGAGCTCACTAAATATGTTGACCAGTCCGTCCTTATCTTTTTTCACCCTCCGTATCGCTCTTTTCAATGCGATCATCTTCGCCTGAAAGACCGTGTAGAAGGGATCAAGTCGTAGCGTCGAGTACCTTGTCTCTTCGTCGTCTTACCATTCCGTAAGGGCCGTATTGACTTTGCCCTCGATCCAGCTTTCGTCAGTAATAATGTGTGGTCCGACTATGGCGAGACATTCTAAGATCTGGGAGTCCAGGTCCTCGACATTCTCATACTCGATCTTGGGAACGTGTACAGGGTGAGGCAAATCATCGAAGTACACGGGTTTCTCGAGCTTCCGGTCGACAAAAGTGCCCCCCCATGTCTTTATCGCGCTTCATCTCATACAACTAGATCGCAGAATAGGCATATCACCGACAGTATCGATTAGGATCGAGAAGTAGTAAAGTTGTGCTACAGGAGGCGGGCACGAAACGCATCGAGTGTTACCTGATGCTGGATATCAGTCGTGAGCTATATAACAACGGCACCCGGTCTGGGACCAGTTCCTCCTCATGCATTGCACGCGCTACCTGAGCTTCGGACACAGCAAGCGTTTCTTCAAAAACGTACTCGACAAGTGTGTTCATTGCAGGGGGACCACGCTGGTGTAAAATACCAGTCCCAGAGCGATGAAGAACTCCTGAAATGTATTAATTACATTAAGGCCAGTCGTGAGGATACTGCCCAAAGAGCGTTTAGCTCGGAGTGTGGTGCCCGACACAAGTGGGACAAGATAGCTCAGGCCAAAGTGGATTATTGTAAACCACCGGCGCCCTAGATTCCCTTAACCACACCCAAATGACCGGGGAATTGTCCGCGGAAGAATTCACTGGCCACGCATCCCCACAGTTTATTCAGTCCAACTTGCAGCGAAGCAAACTTGCTACGGCTGATCTGCTCGTTGAGGCTAAGAGATGAAAAACCGCGGTAGCTCTAGTCCAAGAGCTCTATGTTCGGGACATTGGTAAACTGCAATGGTACCCAGGATGCCAAGTCGTCCAAAAGACGACTCCGTGAAGGAGACCGGTCAAAGCCATCACCATAATCCTGGGCAGTGGCGTGGATGTCGAGACGATCAGACCCTTATCGACGAAAACGTCAAAGCTACCGTCTTAAAAGCTGCAAACTGCAGGACTGACGTCATGTTGGTGTATTTCGAAAGGTACATGTCCATCGGTCGGTATCTCGATCGCGTGCTATATGTCTGATGGAAATTCGGGATAGTCAAAAAAATCTAGGGGAGTGACGGGACTGCAGTTGGCTTACATCACCACTTTACGCCACTTCAAAAAAGGTACAATTCACCTCGAAAATGCATTATTAAAAACGAGGGATAGAAGGAAAAGAAGTTGAGAATATAACATAACGAAACATGACGCCAATTATATTAAACGTGTCTACTTTCTATAATCAGATTTCGGTCCACTTTGTGTATAAATGTATAGGCGACGGCATCGTGTCACATCAAAGTTATATTTTTACATTATAACTCCTAACTACACGCCGCAGCATCCATCGCCAGAAGTAAAAAAAGGGTTGGCGCCATTTATAATAACGATTCCGTTTAAACTCGATACATTAATGCCGGCCGCTCCCAATTAGAGGGGCGGAGTGACAGCAGCGGCGCGCGCATTCGTCGTGTGTGAGTAACGGCGCCGGCTTCGGACACTTTGATATCCGTACTGCGGGCTCGCGGACACGTGTCGACTGATATTACCTGTTAATTCTATTCATATCACGTCCGAGTTTATAATTAGGAGTGAGTGATAGCCCGTGACGCGGACAACGCATGTTACAATCCGCGAGCTTGTATCACTGAGTGGCTTTTTTTTCAATTGCGAAAACGTAATACCAGTTGTACTGTTTTTAGGGTTCCGTAGTAAACAAGCTATCTTTACAGTTTGGCCATGCCTGTCGGTTTCCGTCTCTGTGTCTATTTGTTTGTCTGTCCGTGGTTTAACTTAGAGAAGGTTAGTAATAGGAAACAGTAATTTTGTATGAGTATACGTGTTAATTCTGTTGAGAAAGTGATAAAATAAAATATTGAAAGATATTGTTTTTAAAGTTTCTCTACTACCCGTAAAATAGGGATGAATTTTTCTCGTCTGTCCCATGCTGAGGGATATCGTTGGATATCTCACTCAAAAACAATGCGGATGTGTAAAAACCAGTTTTATATTTAGGGATTCGTTTGCTAAACATTAAACTAATAATTTTTACCAACAGTATTGTTACGTTTACCAGTTGTATGGTCAAAGTTAAAAGGAAAAATATCACAGCTGGTTAAGCTTTATAAGTTAAGAAGTAATAGTCGATCAACTTATAAAATGTACTTGGAAAAGTAAAAAGAGAAATTTTGTACAAATTTAATTGAAAATTACTTACATCTTTTATTACTCGTTCGAATTGAATTGGCGATTTTCCATATGCTATGAGTCCAGACACGACGACAAAGCAGAATCATGCATCTAGTTACTCGTATCTAGATAACAAACTTACTCGTATCTAGAATTTACAGTTCGCAAATATATTATTCTTACCTGTTATTAGTTTACGAACTCGTTTCGTATCGAATCAATCCACTTAAAGATGCTCGTTGTCATGTTTTTTAGTATTACTTTAAATTTATCTGTTAACATCAAAATTTTTCATTAAAAATACCTGCGAATATAAAATAAAATATAATCCAGTTACAGGTGCACGAATAGTTTCTTTTTGGGGTATACATAATACTTGTGTTTTTAAAAAAACTAAAGATCTGCTTATTCTTTATGGTATCATTTGGCAAACATTATCATTTGTACCATGTTTGAAACAAAAGTACTCTACTACTCTTGCGAAAAAAAATTGAAACGTAATATTTGCTGTCAATAAATCGTCACAGCGTATAATTTAAGAGTGCTAACGCACAAACAAATAATACGACGAATACGGACGTCATAGGAAAAAAAAATAAAGGTTTTCTCGCTTCTCTCGTAGACTAGTATTTTTTTAATTCGTATTGAAATCAGGATAATAAACTTTAGAGATTGCTTTTATTTTATTCTTTGATCAGGCGGGTACGATTCGAAATTACCACTTGGTTTCCGATAAGTTCTTTAACAGCGATAATAAATTAATTTTGGAAAAAATCGCAATATCTAAACGCAACTCGAGTTTTAAATTAAGATCAGAGTAGCGTTTTATATTAAACTCTCAATTAGTAGTCATATATTTCGAATCGTTCATTACCTAAATTGCCGGCTATCGTTGTACTTGCAAACGCCCTAAACGCAGCATAAATGCATGCATCGAGGCGGCGGTAACGCGACACTAAATGTATTGGCCCGTCGTCCGGGTAACTCAATACGTCCCAAAAAACCGCGCCCGCGACGCTCCGTATTGGTTTTTCTCACGCGCGTATTATGATAATGAAAAATTATTGTGTCACTTTGCATAATCCACGAAGTATTAGGTGACGTTAACGCGTCTACGCGGCTCGGCCGGCGCGCCTGCGCCGCGTTTGATGCCAATAATCTCTTAATATTTTGATATCTCGAGAGTTTATTTTATTGCGCGTTTAAACGAAATTTATTTGCTTATAACGGGTTCGGACGACGTCGCTGTGGGCGTATTGAAATAGCGATTCGCCGGTCATTTCGGTTGATTTTGATTTTTGCGTAGTTTGATGTTAAGTCGTCGAATTGGTGTATAAATATAATCGAATATTTAATTCTATAGGCTTTAATTGCTAATTTCAATCTTGACGTAAATAGTTTTGTTCGTTTCGCAAGAAAGTGCAATGTGAAGGAAACAAGTAAAAGCTGTTCATTTAAATGTTATACTTAAAATAAAAGATAACTAAATGGAAAAATGTAAATAGGATAATTTTAAACATCTCGAAATAAGCTATGCATAGTATGTGCAGAATATATCCACATTTTTCAAGAAAGATTTATTAACTTTAAACACCAGAACTACTTCTCGTTCCCGACACGATTAGTTTGCTAAAAGATGCAAATTCAAGTTTTATGTATCATTACAGTAGTTATAATATATTATTAAGAATAAATACTTCCATTTTTCAGGAATCGTCGTCCATTAATAAATTCCTATTCACTTTGAAGTATTATAATACAAAGAGTCACTAGCTAACTATTTGGAATTTTCCCCGCTATTATACGCTATATGTATAACAGAGATATACATATATACAGTACAAGAGTAGTTGCCTCAATTGGGAAAAAAATATTTTAATTTTCCACAAAACCCTTTAGAGCTTCATTATACCCGACCGGATTTTTATATTACAATTACTATAAGAAGGATGATACTATGACAAACGATAATATGTAATATATATGTATTGGGCTACTTCTTTTCGACTATTTTTTTCTCTCCTTGCACGAATTCTTTTCTCTCCTTTTATAACTCAGCGGTATTTTATGCTATCGAGTCGTACCAAAGCGCAAATTACTCATGATTAGACATTCTACAAAATGCTCATTGCAACTTTGAAAATCGATATTGAATCAAAAAACTAACACAAAAAATAAATGTTTTTAATGATTTGAGTCGTAAATTCATGAAAATCGTTAAATATAAAACAATCAAAGCTTATTATCTCGAAATATGAATCTTAGCGATTCGGTCAGAAGCATTTTTTGTAGGACATTAAATTTCCTATAAGTTTGTCACTTACATTTTCCTCACAAGTTCAACCATTTGTGAAATAACAGCAATTAATCAATAAATTTAGATGAAAATGGACTTTAGTAACATGTACGATCTCATCAGTGTAACTTAGTTATATCGCAATGGGCACTTTTGTAGAAACGTCTAAATCTGAGACTCGATAGTATAAAGTGCAGCTAAGTTATAAAATTAAAGAAAAATCCAATTTGTGTGTATTTTAAATAAAAAATCTTCACACGCTGAAGGCAAGTGCTTAATATTAATGGCTCAAGTTTTCAGGAAATATTTTTTAGGGTATTTCCTTAAAAATTTCGTGTCGGGAGCAAAAAAAAAAATCGAAAAAAAAGCAGCCTAATATGTGCATATAAATTAGACTATTGTTGCTCTGCATTAAAAAAATGTTATTTAAAGAAATAAGAAAATCTCCATTATCGTATTTTTTATTGCATGCCTTAAGCGCGAGCGTAGGTATGCTTCTACTGTCGCCTGAAAATCCCGTGTAATCACGATAGCTAAAAAACTGTTTAACTTTTGGACTTAATTTCTTTTTCAATTTCATCACTAATCGATTGGGAATAACTGTATTAAAAATCATAGCTTCGTATAGTACCGATTAGCTGTAATTGATTTTTTTAACTCGCAGTTATTTATGTTTTGATCTGTCATTTCGCTTAAATATCTGAAATGGAGATTGAAATGAATGTTTCATGTGTTTGTAATTGCCAACACATGGCGGTAGTAATATCAAAAATAAAACAACTATTTTCGCCCGAGGATCAGCTGTACGATTAAATTCAACTGTTTAGCTTTAAGTCGCGCACGCAGGGTGCCCGGGTTCAAATTTGTCCTAGAATTTGTTTTTCTTCATTTATTTTTTACTTTAAAACGTTTTAAATAATTCCAAATTTATTTTTAATGCAATTAGTAATACGTTTATATTAACAACAATTATTGTATAATAATTTTAATTATGTAGTGACTTCGGAAAAGTTTTGAAGAACTTAAAAAAAGAATTTTGGTGAAAAGCTCATATATTATCCTTAACCTCTAATTTAAATAACATACGTATGTCACGAGCGCTTAAGGCATGTACATTTGGTTTTACCAACTTTCTTAATAATGTATACAAAGACATGATGTGTACAAAGTTCAAGTTTATTTTCATTTTTACCGAACATATTCTTATGTTTAATTTTTTTATGTTCATATTATTATGTAAGTATAAGCCCGTCAGACATCGAAAAGATTAAGTCGGCGTTTTTTTTGACGCACGAGAACGCGGCGGGCCGGCGGCCGGGCAGCTAATCCATGGCGCTTCCTTTATAGCAACGATAGCTTTACTTGGGATAAGAGGTCACGATGTGGGTACATTCCAGTGCATATGTGAATACAAACACAAAGTTGCCCAGGCTACAGACATAACGCTATACGAGAGGTATACCACAAAAAAGTTAGATACTCAAAAATTTATTGCTAATATCGATCTTTTTACAATATTCACTGTTAATATGTATGTACTTTTCTATGAGTTTAAGCCACTCGTATAGGCAGCTAGTACATCTTCTTTGCTCTAAAATCTCTTGCCTTTTATTTTTTATAAATATAAGAAAACAAATAAAAATCGTATGGTGCTAAGTCACGAGAATATGATGATGTAAGACAGACACATTTCATAAATTAAAAAAAAATCAAGTGTTTTGGCGAACATGTGCGGTGCGGCGTTGTCGTGGTGCCAAAGTAGGTATCAGATTAATGGATTAGTAAGTTCGTTTGCTGTCTTTTTGATTTCCTCGTTTATTAACCTTTAAATTTTTAAAATTTCCATAGCAGTGAGTGCGATTTTGGGGGGGCCGTGATCCCCGTGCACTCGGATCGCATTTGGTACTTAATATCTTAGTACCTTACTATTTTTTAAAAGCGTTATTAGAAATAGGTAGTTAGGAAAATTAACTAAAAAACATTAAATAATCTAAACTTTCTTTTTTCAATTTTAAGTGAAATAATTAAATGAAAATGATCTACTTCCGAAATTTTTGTAATTTCCTTGGTAGACTAACACTTCCGCAGTAGTTCACAGAGGCTACTCACAATAGGGTCACGCCTGATGCCCTGAGATGAGGTTGTTATGATATTTTTAACGATCCTCACACCTTCACATGATGTCTTCGGCATATTTTTCACCTTGGCTTGGGTGGGAACACAAAATTCTAACTTTCAGGTTGACTCCAAACTACCCGTCAGTAAGTCATACTTACAACAGAATTGCGTCAATTTCAGAAAGCCTAAACACACACAGTATAATGTTGTTCTTTTACGGAACTCTTATGCCTACCTACTCGATTTGTTATAACATTCTGAAAACAACTGGAGTAAATTGCAAAACTATTGAAACAAGTCTAGACACGGCTAGAATACGTCATTCCGTTATGGAGTTCCAGTTTGAGTCATCCGGCTACATTACTAGATCTTGAATGCCAATCATGCCTATAGTACACCTCGGGACAATTTCGACAATCCTAAGCATGGCTAGGATACTTCCTGTCTTTATGGAGTTCCAATGTCAACAATTCGGCTCTATCATCAAACTCTGAAAACCAAACATGGTCAAAGTGAATCTCAAGACCATTCCAACAATCCCATTATTGTATTATATTAGAACTACACAGATTGCCAAGATCATCTAACAATTAGAAGTGAGAGAAATTCAGTCTCTAACATTCCAGCATACTAAGATACATAAATATTACATATATACACAAAGTGGAACTAATTCTAATAAAATGTTATTTATTGTTACAAATCAATATCAATGCTCTAGCTTATAACTCCCATTCATATACGCAAGTCATTAATAGTGAAACAGCTGGTTTTGAAAATTTCATGATACCAAAAATTTTATTTTCAGAAAATAAAAAAGTACTTCACGTATTGAGTCAATGGTAAATACAAAAATTAAACACTTAAAAAAAGAAATACCTTTATAGGGTTAATCTGACTTTTCAACTTTCTGTAAAAAGTACTTTCCTAAGAAACCAAAAAAGTACATTGAAAAAAAGTCCTAAAAAGTAGATCAAAAATTTGGATTTTTTATTAATATTTAATTTATTATTAACATTTAAAAAAAATATATTACATAGTATTGAATCTCTTTTAAAAACACGTCCATTAACGCCATATTCATTTATCAATCTTTTTCACTGAATTGAAAATCGGTGAACAATATAAAACATGCGTCGAATATAAAGCTCTTCATTATTTTAAAGTGGGTTAGAATAAATTGGTAGTTTTACCAAAATACGTTATATTCTATTTAATCAAGGCGTATCGTGAACTCTGTAGTATGGCATTTTTTTACTGAAAATTAAGTAGCAGTTGATTTCAAAACACACTATTGATTTTTATTTATAGAATCCTAAACGGGGAAAAAAGGAATGATAAAACTTGCAATTGCCTTATTTTATTACAATCAGTTATTTTTTTATCCCTTTTGTAGTTTAAGCCCCTTAATGAACTCTCAAAGTAAAAATGCAGGTTGCATTTAATATTAATACATTGGGAGTTTTTCATCTCGTCCCTTCGTGCCCTCGTGTTTTTTTAAGAAAATTGCAACGTCCCCCGGATCGGATGTCTTTGACGACACTGCGCAAACTTCTTTTGACGTATGACGCGTACATGCCTGAATTATTAAATGCATGCGTTTGATGTAACTGCGTTTATCAACCTAACTGAATTTGGATGCTTTCAAATCCAAACGTTGTTCTATACCGTATCTTTTTTTCGAAGTAAAGCAATACCTTCCTGTGTTAAAGAAATGATCTGTTACCAAACTTGTTGCTTGAGCTACGTTTTAAAAAAAATAAAAATTGTATATTACGAAGGTATTATTTTTTTTAAATTTAGGTAGTTTCATGAAGTGAAAACTTCTTTAGAAAGGTTGGAGGGGATGTAATTAAAAAGTATTAAAAGCATTTGTAACCGACAGGATCAGGTTACGTGTTAATGCTGACACTATGTCTGTAGCTATAAGCATGATGTGTTGCGCTTGGCTTTTTGGCTTTTTGGCTTTGTTATACATACTATGCAATAAAAAGTGAGTATAAAAAATATCGGTATTTTCATATAGAGATATAGTTTAAGTAACTACAATAAGAAGTCTTTATAATAACATAAAAAATAGTTAACTACATATATTACTTACTTTTGAAGTAAAAACTTCTTTACGCGCGTTAGGGAGTTGTCGTATATACAACTATATTGTTATATACTATTATACAACTATATTAATATACAACTACATTGTGTCTAGGTGAAAGTAAGATATTTAAAGTTGTTGTTAGGTTGTTGTTATATATATATATATATATATATATATGTAAATTAACAAGAACACACGTGCGAAACACGTGTGCGTACGTAATACGCACTCACACACTTACACACACACACACACAACATGCACACATGCACACACCCATCCCCATATACACATAAAATATATATTTATATATATAAGGTCAATTCAGATACAAAAATGTATCCGAAGACGTTTTGGATTACATATTACTAGCTAGTTTTAAAAATCAGAATAAACAGCAATAATTTTTTAAATACATTTTCTATGTATTTAAAAAAAATAATTTAGAAAAGCAAAACGTATAATGCGGATTTTAATAATAATATTAAGATCTATCTCAACACCCTATGTCTGTATTTAACGAAGCTCGTAAGTCTGTTTGCAATTCACCAGTATATATTATATTGTACACTAATGTACATAAGTAAATTGTTACTACTAATACCTTAGGTTACTCATAGAGAAAATATATACTAAGAATGTGGCCAGATAACGTATTTCCATACTAAACAAGAATTGTGTTAGTCACAACAATGAGTTGACGAGCTACAAGCGTACAAAGGCCCAAACAAGCAGACAGATTAACATTGCACCTATTTTAAAATATCCATGAATACTGATTTTTAATAGTAAAGGCTGGTCTCATTATATTAATTATTATCTAATTCATTATTTTGAACGACCAAATAAGTTAAGCTACGGTAAATTGTAACTTTATCAGTACCAAAAAATGTTATTCCTTTTTCATTGGCGTTGAGAAATTCAATAAATAATATATAGAGAAATTTCTTGTACTACATAAGGTTTTTGATTATGCTAGGAGACGTCACAAACAACTCAAAACCCATTATCGAAATGGATCCTCTAAAAATAAAACCGGAGAGTGTAAAGATGCAGCTAGAGCTAACTTAAGGCAATTAAAAGCAATTTATTAGTCATTTATAATTATTAGGGTGCGCAAGGGCGCGAGCGAGCGACAATTTATTACAATCAACAAGTTGTACCTTTATAGAACGAAGTCTTTGAGTTCTTCACCATTTGAAAATTTAAGAATAGGAACGGACATTAAAACTTCTGCCCAGTTGAAAATGTTTTTATTCACTGGAAATAACTATGTAAATGAAACACCAAAACAAATTTAAAATAAATTCATTTTTTTTTCGGTAACTACAATAATGATAAGATTGATTTTTAACGCATGTACTTCAAAAAAAGGAGGAGGTTATCAATTCGTTTGTTTTTTTTTTATTACCTAACATCTGCGTTGTTTATGAACCAATTTTAAAAATTATTTTCTTGATTATGTTCAAGAAGGTTCCATTTTTTTTTTGGCATTGGATCTTCTATTCCGAAGATATAACGGGGTGCTTCTAAAAATAGAAAAAGTGTTTCGTCATTAAAATGTTGGTAGGTTCATGATAGGTTCATGACAATCCAAGGTACTTCTTACCGATCTTCTTAACGACATCAAGCACGAATGTTGAATGTAGATGCCTAAACTTTGTAATTAAACCATACAACCAAGCCTTTTTTTCATTTTTCATAAGATGCATTAGTTGTCAAAGAAAGAGGAGGTTCTATGTTCATCTATATTTTTTTTTATGCATGTTTAGCGATAATTTCGTCAATTGTGGACCGATTTCGAATTATTTTATTTATTTGAAACTGTATACTTCCGAGATGGTCCCACAGTCACCAAATCAGAATATGATTCCAGATCCCAGATTCTGATATCATGGGATGCTAGGTAAAACGAGGGATACCCTCAAACATTATAAAAACACATAGTGTGTTTGATATCTTTTTTAGTTATTTAAGTTTTTTGCGTCTGGTAGTTCTCATCTCACGCTGCTGAGTTGATGGTGGAAGTCAAAGCACTCCTTAACGCTTACGATTAGGTGATAACATTGCGAGTTGTCGACAGAAACTACTCTTCAATGGCTAATAGTAAAAGGTAGTATAAGGATAATTAAAATTACATTGTTAATCTACCTACATATATTCATTAATTTATACAATTCCAATGGGACAATCTTAATAGGAACACTTCAGAACTACAATATTTAACGATAAGAGTAAAAATAGAGTGAATTAATTTATTGTGGAAGCGAATGAAAATGTGTTAATTTTAAGAAATTTTGTATCATGTTGAATAAGAATAATTTATATAGTTTGTATAAGAATAACTTAGTAGTTGTACTTCAACTAAGAATGTAAAGATCTACAAAGATTACTAGTGGACAATAAATTCGGAATTGGAACTACTTTTCCATTTGATCCATATAAAATAAAAAAGATGCCTGGTTAATTATATTAACCAAGGTTTAATCCATGCGTAAAATAGCTAAATGAATTATATATTTAAAATTACTCGATAACTAAAAATGTGAAATAAAAAAGTTAAAAAAAACAGTAAATGTCGCCTTCAAAATTCTATTTAAATAATTGTTTAAACAGCCTTCAAAAACAAAAAAAAATGTTGTTTTTGGAATCGGTTCCAGTTAAAGCAAGGCAAAAGAACATATAGTACATAAACCTGAATATGAAACGTCAAAGAGAAGATTTTCTAAGGATATAACTATGTCTGATTTATCTTTAGCTGGAAACGACACCAAAAACAACTAATAGTTTGTTTTCGAAGGCAGTTTTATACAATTATTTCAATAGGTTTTTGAAGACGGTTTTTAATTTTCTTTTATTTCACATTTTTTTTACGTATTAAATAGTTTCGGATGTAAGGGGGTTTTAATTTATTTTCTTAATTAACTAAAAAACGGCTGCTTTCAAATTATAAATATAAGCACTTTTATTTGATATATCACGTAATAATTTATATCCATAAATGACTCTCATATTTAAAATTCATTTATTTACGTTGTATATCCGTGTTTGGGTCACAGTACCAAATGCCAACTCAATCGGCTTAGTAGATTCTGAGCAAATTGACAGACGAACCGACACACAGACACACGAGGCACAGAACCCTAAATAACAGTACCTAAAGAGTATCCCAAAACCGAATTTAACAATAGAATACGAGTTGTAAATATCGCCCGCAGAGCGGCGATATTTATGCGAGAGTTGATACACTTACCCAGAATAAAATAATTTAATTTACTTTATTAATTTATGTTCAATAATTAAGCGACAATGAAAATGATCTTTTTATGAACAAAGCAAGAAACACAAACTTACGTATCTTTGCAAAAATAAATACAAAATTCAGTTAAAAGTCATAGTTATTTTCGTTCAGTAAATAAAACGGAAAAAGCAGTGCACATTTATCAACATAGTGAACTGAATTTATTAACACACGACATATTAAATCGTAAATCCTTAAATTCAAAGATATTTTATAAATTAATTAATTTAAAAGCTCTCACGTATTTCGCCAGAGGAACAGGAGGAAACAGACAACTCCCCATATGGTACGATTATATACACTCTTTGCTTCACTGATATTTATCAATTATATCATGCAAGCTCATCGGTTTGGGGTGCTTAAAACTTGTGTCTTCTTTAAAATGCCACCAATTTTAGTAAATTTGTTTCCATAGAGGGAGGCAATTCAGAAAATTGATGATAGCAAAATCGAGGGATACGGTTCGACGCTGCAGCTAAATATCTATCTACATCCAAAATTTATTTACACCACTCGATAACTAAACTATCAAAGAATTCGTTGCATTTTCTGAGGACTTTGAAGAATCGATGCGATTGCACAGCGGAGGGGGAATAGCCATTTTGAAGTCGTTCTGTTGCGTAACACAATTTGTTTTAAATATGTATAAATTTTGATTCGGAGAACCTGCAATCTTTGTTTGAGTATCAATCGTCAGATTTTGTCGAAATCTATCGATTTCATATATAAAATATTAGTGAAAAGAAGTTATAGAAATTATATATAGAGTTGAATTAAAAAAATGAAATAAATAACGCAATATCGGCTTATAATTGTTAAAAAGCCAAATACGCTGAACTGTATAGACAGCGATTATGTGCGAACAACGATTGTTAAACACACATTTAGCAGCAACTAGTGCACGTATTACTACTACGTTTAGCACGAAATTAGTAGTTTCGTAGTTAACACGAAATCCGAAGGAATTCTCATTATCCAAAAATAATTATATATATACAATGCCCTTAATAAAATGTTATCCGTTACGTACACGCATTTAGGTTAAAGAAAAGGCCGTGTCCACGGCACATCCAAATCCCGATTTTTTTAAGACGGCCCTTGTTGGCACTTTCATCGGTAGTCACATGCAGATAGAGATACGATCCCTGCGTAATAAGTGGAGATTGTTCTTGAAAGATAGATAAAAAAATAGTGATGTAAGACATAGTTTGAAAAATGTAGTGACTAAAAAAGGAAAAGACATGTGATGGTTTGACTATCTGGCAAGAAGACTTCAAAAAAAACTATTCCAAAACAAATCAATATGCACTAAAAAGCCAAAAAATAATTGCGTATTCTTCTACAACTTAATAATCAACTTACTTTTTCTACTCATCAATATGTAGGTACGATCTATGTTCACCACGAAAGAAGGTAGGTAGGTACATACCCACTTCAAATTTAACTCAACACATGAATAACAAAACAATGATCAAAATATTTTTTAGAGTTCTCCAAATAAAATGAAATGAAAAATATTAGACTATTTAAAAGTCAATCAAATTAATACCATAATATAATGTAATTCAAATTATTGTTATTTTTAGAGTCGGTGTCAATTGCTAGGTACATTGTAGTGTTTCCTTGGCTGATATTGAGTTATTCGTCTATTTGTCGCGCACATACTTAATGCTAATGCAGCTTTCAAATAATGAAAGAATTATCAAAATCGGTCCACCCAGTCGACAGTTCTGAGGAAACAAACATAACAAAAAAATACAACAGTCGAATTAAGAACTTTCTCCTTTTTAATTTTGAAGTCGGTTAAATATGTATAAGATCGAATGTGTATGGCATCGATAACTTATTTTCATTAATGGTTTTTGTCATTGCCCACAAATTTTACAAAATAAATAGACCTATTATTTTAATCCATGTTTATGGCATGTTTTAAAATTGATGAAACATTTAAGTTTCTTTAATATGATTAGTCTAATATTCAAGGAGTTCGTAAAGCTTTTATTGTTAGCCGTTCGTTTTTTCTTTAAAAAACGAAACTTTTCTGTGGTGCTCCAAAGCTCAAGAAAAAAAAAATAACAGTCAGCCGTCTTAGTTTCATGCAAATATTGTTTCATTTAAGTTCTTTCGTCTCAGCTAATGAATATTTTATGAGAGAGCCGGTCTCTTCCCCGCGACTCCTGCGCGCGTGTCATGAGCAATAACACATGTACATCTTTGATGTCGTGCCAAATAATTTTTGCTGCACTGCACTTCTCGCGAATCAAGACATAAATTATGGCAATTTTTATTTGTGCTCGTTTGGGCGCGCGAACAGATTGTTGTTGGGTGTCCGGAGAGATTTATTTGAGTGTATTTAAATTAGTGTTTTTATTAGCAATCAGAATATTTTTTAGTCCTTCATATTTTTGCGTTTCATCGTGAATCTGCATATGGTTTGAAAAAATATATTATTGTATTTTCATAGGTTGTATGATATTGTGTTCTAGAATTGTTGTAGAAAAATACGAGTGCTAATATTATGTTCTATAAATGAAATTTCTTAATTGTTTCTGCAAATTCTATTTAATAAATGAAAAATTTAGGTCAGCAAATTGACACAAATACCAAAACCTACAACTGTTATACCGATCGTATATTACTACGATACGTGTATATATATTTGACAACTCTCGAATTATGAAGTAAAAAATTAATGACTATAATTTTTGACATAAAAATGTAACGAGTTTATAATTGTGAAAATAATCAATCATTACTAAGTATATAAAATTATGAGTGGTGTTGATTACCGCGTTTCAGTCACATTAAACTTGCCCCCCTCTTCGAAAAGCATTTTAAGCCACGGACATTATCATCACATTGGTTGTGATGATAACGTCCGGGTGATGATAACATGACGTGACGATAAAGTGAGATGATACCGTGAATATTAACAGCCAATCTGGCTCAGGCAGGATTCAGCACGGAGCTGGTATGGAGGCTTCAATATTTAAAACACTCAATCGTGTCGAAGAGTACATTTAAGTAGGGTGATAAAAACGAAACACAACAACGCAATTCATACTATGTCAAATCAAATTAACAAAACATAGGTACAACTGTTTATAGAATAATATTGTTGAGTTTATTAATTTAAGGCCATATATTTTAAGTAATTAATGTTTCCACGTTTAACGATCATAGAACAACGTGGAGAAATTCTTTTGACGTGGATACGTCTATGTTTTTGTTTATAATAGGGGTCATTGCGTGAACAAAAGCTTATGTACTAATATCCGATACGTATGAGGTGTATTATATCCACAATTCGTTGGGGCGTGGGCTGGGATAGACACGACGTAAATAATTAACTGATAACGAGTGTAGTAACAGCACTAAAAGTTTTTTTACGTGTTCCGATAGTGTGTGAAAGTGTTCGAATGATTTATATACGCAATTATGCTCAAAAGTCGCATAATTCCGGTTGATTTTTCCCGATGTTTCATACATATCATCGCCCTGTGTTCAATGGACTCAGTTTCTGTTTTTCCAATTGCTCGGATATCGTCTTATACATAGACGTTTCTCGGGAAATTTCCGTTTATTTCTAGGATACAGACAATCAGAGCTTTTTGTTTGCATTCTTCGAACACCCAGTAATTATTTTTACTTAATGTAGCTACCTTACTATTTACTTACATTTAGAAACTATGAAACATAAAAATAAAATCGACACTTTTGAATCAGAAATTCAATCAAAAACAATAACTTACTCTCTTTATTTAATTGTACTAAAATGGAAATATGTTACTAAACGATATATTTTACCTTATAAGATATTTGGGTTAATAGCAACTAAATACATAAATGAGCGTAGGAAAACGGATATAATTTTGTAAAAAGTGTTTTTTATGACCTGTGATAGGATAGATATTCTACAAAACGCGTTGATATGACTTTTATTGCATATTTTTCGCGAATAATTCTTTTGTTTTATTTTTTATTCTTTTAAAAGCTTCAACAACGCTTCCGAACACAAATATTTCTTATACTTTTAGATGTTATTAGTCATGGGATCGCGTTTCTAAATGTTTTCTTTGGTGTGATTCAAGAAGACCAACAGCATATTCTTCCACGAAATACGAACATATTTTAACGCATAAATACATTTCATAACGTTGAATAGCTCGTTAGCGTGTGGAACACGTTTATGTTAATATTTGAAATCAAGCACGGAAGCATACAGATATTGCCTGAGAATTCAAAAGTCTGGGGCCGGCAGGTTGTTAAGCCGCTTCGACACTTCCAAGGCATGGTGGTATATCTTTTCCGAGTTGAGACTGTCGTTCATCCCACTCTCTGAGTCGATACGGGATAAGTAACGTCAAGAATCATTATCGGATCGTTATCATCGTTTCCGATTCTAGGCCTCATTCAATCACTTGTAAATAGGCGATTATCATAATTACACCAGATCAAATCACCGAGTACAGAGAACGATACAAATAAATCGCGACTCCAACGGCAAAAACTTTCCTGTATTCCTGCGTTGTCCCTCGATAATTACATTTCGGCGCGAGATAAAACTACAAGAACAAGTGCAATCAGCACAAATCATGTTGTGCGCCGGCGGGCGGGAGCGCGGAATGTGCCGATACCGAAATGGCTGCACGGAAAGTTAAATGGGCTGTCGCAAACGCGCGCGCAACTCCGTCCGCGGCCGGCGAATCGTACGAGAGATTTATTCATGAATTCTAGGATATCATTATTGGTGGAGGTCTATTGGAAAGGAATGAATATAGTTTCGAGGGACGACGACCGCTGAATTGAAATATACTTATTGTTGAGTAGTTCCTTCTCGACGACCGAATTCAAAAAAAGCTGTCTTGGGATAAATCGAGTGCGATACTATTAAGGGTAGAGTCAAAATCAAAAGTGTTTAAGAAATCATTGTCGAAAACTCCCAAGAAAGTTTTTAACATTGGAAATAATTTTTTGATCGCTTCAGTAGAATTCCCGTTTTCGATAAGAGTGCAATAGAGGTCTAATTTTTTCAATTATTAAAAAGTTTTTAGTTTTTCAATAAATCTCTCACATTTCTTAAAAATTAACAAAAACTATTGAAATTTTCACAAAAATCATTCAGGAATATTATATTATCTATTGTTTGAATCTATAATTATAAAAATCGATGGATATCTAATTTTATTTTTGAGATGCCTTAGCACTTTTTGTGAAAAAAAATTAAAGTCAAATTAAACTTGCATACGATTTCACAAAAGGATATGAAATCTATAAAAAAAATATGATGCTCGCTACAAGAAATTCCCCGAACACCCCAACGTGCACACAGCATGAATATATAAGTTACCTTATTTTCAATCCATATAGTGTATACAGACAAAAAAATATAGTTTTTTTATAATAAAAAATCTGAATTCGCATGAGTTTTACATTTGAAGGTATCCTGCCAAGTTAATTGCTGCGTGCTCAGTTGCTAGAACCCAACGAGTTAATAGAGTCGCTGCCGCCGATCAGATGGGAAGACTACGGCCATCCTTCGCATCCCAGTCCCAGTTCCTACGCTTGTATACCGGCGTAGCCACCCCAGTTATCACTGAAGAGAGGGCCTGCTACTACCACTGCAACAGTGAACGCCACTTCAACATTCGCTACCTAAGAAGCGCACAGATATCCAGCGATCGTGGTGGAATATCTTCTTGATTGGGTGACTCACTTCAAAGAGCTCGCCCGGCACCTTAGACTCGCACCGAACGCGTGCCTCTTTGGTAAGGGTGTGTGCTTTATAGTTCGCTCGGAAAACAAGTACTGTACCGTGCAGCGGTTCCTTACCACTGCGTTGGAGGCGAATCCTGAGATTATTTGATATTGCTACGCACCGTAATACGAGCTACCAGTGAAGTTGGCGATCCGAGGACTGCCGGCTGACACTCTTCTGGACGACGCGACTACCTCCCCCCTCCCGTAGTAAACTTCACGGCAGTATATTCTTTGTGTGGTTGGGTCATTTGAACAGGGAAGCGCTGCGGCACCTATAAGAAATTGAAGTTCTACGAGAGATGCCCGGCGTCACCATTGAAGACTGGCGTGACCGACCCGGCCCGCCCCAGTGTTATCGGTGTTAAGCGTTTGGTCACGCCTCGCCTCACTGTTACCGCCCATTGCGATGTGTTCGCTGATGAGGTGAACACTACGCGGCGAACTGTGGCCGGCCGCATGAGCAGAAGCTTAACTGTGCGAAATGCACACACGACCAATGACCAACGTTGTTCTGTCTTTCGATGTGGAGCGCGTCACGGCGGGCCTAAAATCCCGCCCAGTATGCCTACAATTACAACCGACCCTCAGCTGACGCATTGTGGCCGTATCCTCACCTGCTCCGCGGGCCGACGCACTTCGCCAGTTATGCGGGCAGCCATGCCTCGTGCGCGCCATGCCCAGCGATCGAGCTGTTGATATTGCGCGCCTTACGTATGCGACATTGACTCCGCTGCGCCTCGCGATACGTCCGCGATCACTAACGTACTGGTCCAGCAGCAGTCTATTGAGACACCGAAGAAGCCTACGCGTAGCAAATGGAAAAGGTGGAGGAAGAGGAGGAATGCTTACGAGCGACCGGCCCTCGGAGCTGGCTTGTGGTCGACGGCCACCGGTGGGTGGGAGACTTTGATGCGCGCTTCGCAGAGGGTGCATATGCGCCTCCCTCCACTATCGGTCAACTGCCACGTCTCACATCGGCGATGTGTGTCCGACCGCAGCAGTCGACACACGGTCGCTCGTACATGCGCACGACCACCCTTCAGGCGGCGACCACACACGTACAAACTACCGAAATGAGCACCGCACAACAGGCGAACGCAGCACCTTACATACTTGAAGGCAGGCGGGCAGCACTCGAAGCTGCTGTGCTTGAGCTACGGATGCTGATCCTAAGCCTCTTACGGTTCACTTCAGCCACTCTCCTCCAAAACGGGGATTCAATTAATTCCTCCCTCTCCCCTCATAGACCCGTGAGGACAGTGATATCTCGCGAGAAGATGCCCGGGTATGAGGTACAAGTACTTTCGTCCCGCTCCTGCGCCCACAAATGACGTAGACGACCCCAGGATCGCCAGATAGCTACGGCACTGCCCGAAAACGATGTCGAGAAATAAAATAGCTATCTCGGCGGTACGACTTTCGATTGAGGATAGATTTTTCAGATCCGAGTCGTCTCAATTCGATTGGTCTAAAATCAACCTATCTGATTAGTCACTATTTGAAGGACGAATATATGAATTGCAGAAAATAGTATAAAAAAACAGCTGCAAGCTGCAAGTAAGACCAGTTCCGGTTGTTCGGCCGTCGCGATCGGTTGTCTTCGGTCCAGTCCCCTGGACCCCGTTTAGTTTAGTGTGTTACTGTTTGTGCAGTGTTTCTTTGAGCTGCATTCCGGAGTGTCGAATTCCGCGTATGTATGAGTGTGTGTGGTACCGCGCAGTTTTCATCGCGCGGCGACAATTAAGCTACTTGCGTTCGTCTCGGTATTCACTCCGGTGTACTACATCGTCTGCTTGGCGAGCCCACGCCCAATTTCTGCGTCTAGGGAACGCTCCCGTAGGTTCACGCTTCAAATACCGATCGCTTTTTTAGTTCTTTCGTGTGTTTTACACGCATAAATAGTTTGTCATTGATTAAGTGAGGGCGACCACATTTGTAGACCAGCAATCAGTCTTTGGAGACGGACATGCTCGTGCGTCGACGATTAACGCCCAAACTCTGTTATCGATGGTCAACCCAATTCCGAATTTTAGTGATGTTACGTTACGTTTTAACGTAACTGTTATAGGTCATTGTCTAAATTTAAATTTAAATTCAGTGATTTAAGGACCTACAGCCCTCAACCGTAACCATTAGTTTTTTAACCGTCTTTCGCTGTTTTCTGCCATCCCCTACACTACACGATTTTACAAGCGTCGTCTATTATTTAATCTATTACACATGGTAATAGATAAGAATTTAGTTATTTTACCTCTTCTCGGGCCACCATTGTCACCTATGACGTTATTACGTTTTGGTAACCTGGAAGGATTTCAACGACTTTTCGCGCTGTTGGCACCCCTTGTGCCTTCTGGCCGTTTTAGATGATGCTGTTAAAGCCTACGGGCTATCAGTAGGTGTCGTTATGTTTCAGGGGGTTTTAAGTCCATGTGAGTTGGACATACCACGTGCACCCGGGTGTAAGGACTGCTTATAACGGGTTTTTCTTCTTCCCCTTAGCACGGGGAACATACACAAAAAAAAAATCAAACCTGAACCACAGCACTGCATTTAGTCAACATTCTACTATAGTACATCGCTTACGCGTCGGCATATCGGAAGTGAAATTCTGTGCCTGTATAAAAACCTAGTATTCAGAGGTGTTGTTTCGACAACCTAAGTTGGTGAGGCGCCGCTCTTGCAAATAGTCAGCCGATCAGTAAACAACAAAAATGCATTCCATTCGCGTGTGCCCCGTTCGCACGGTGCCCTTGTAAGTTCTGTAACTATGACCGTCGTTGTTTCTTTGTTCAACAAACAAAAAATATTCGCAGATGTACTTTTTTGAATTCGCGTAATCTGCATATGGAAAAATAAACATTAGCACCTCTCGAATTCATAGGACTCTTTAGGGGTCATGGTCATGATTTAGGAAGGTGTAGGTTTTCAAATTATTTAGCATTTATTGCAAAAACGCGATGACTAATTCAAAACAAAAAAAGAAAAAGAATTTAAATGCACATCAACAAAATTTCCCCGACGTTAATGGAATCCATAAGGCGATATCAAAGTTCATTTCAGCTGTATCAATCAAGCGGCCTGAAACAATTTGATAGCCATTCGCCTACCTGAAGCGACCGCGCCGGGCGCGGCGGCGCGCCGGTCGTCATTCAGCCGGCGCCGGCGGCGCGGGCCTCGATTCGATTTAGCAGCGGAACTGCGGGCGATGTAGCGCTCAAATGTATCAGCCCGACGGGAGCTTGTTCATTTCCTGCCTGAGAACGTGTGTGCTTGTGGGGTATTATTTAGGATTTTGCAGATTTTGAAAATTATCACCGGGATTGAACGCTTGAAACAATTCAGCTGTCGGTAAACCGGTTTAGAGAAAGTATTCTGGCGGTTCAGATGTGTTTCAGAATGGCCAAATTGTATTTTATTAGATGAAGGTCAGGTATTCTTCTGCCGAATAGTAGACCTAGGAAGTGAGGAGCAATCGATCAGTTAATGACTATAACTTAATGATTATTTCAAAAATATACCTCTTTATGTTTCATTTCAGAATATGTTATGCATATAACATGAAGTGGCGATACAATACGTGTCTTCTTATATTTTATTGAATTAAAACTAATTTGTTATTAATTTCATTTAGAAATCTTTAAATTTATTGGTTATCTTACAAATAGTCTTTAAGTTTACTACTTTCAAGTTATTAATATTTCTTTTCCTTTATAAAAAAAAAAACAAACCAGTGGTCATTATACTGAGATAATGGATAATACGAAGGTATGCCCTCGGAATATAGAACAAACCAAGTCACGTTTGATCGGAATTTATTGTATGCATTGCCTACTCTCGTTATAATCAAAAAAAGTATATATCTGTTATTATAGACTGTATATTTCGATAATGTTATATAAGTTTAAGTTAATACGGTTCCATACACAATGAAAAACGGAAACCTCGTAGGACTACTCTCGTGTCTGTCAATTTTCTAGGAATTCACTTGACACAAAATTGCGATGTTGTACTTTTTATAAAATTATACAGGCATTATAGTATCGTATCCCCTATTACATATTTATACTAATTATCTGTACTAATTGAATTATTAATTTTATTTACAAATCTTTAAGTTCATGATAAGCATAACTTAGAAGCTTTTTTTTTATCGCTCCAGGGCCTTAGTATTTGATATTAATTTCAATTTGATGTTCCTGACAAAAAGTATCTTGACATACGAACACGAACAGACACACACACAGACGGACAGACAGACAGAAGAACAGAATGACGGATAGATAGAAAGACGGACAGCGAAGTGATTCTGTGAGTTCTTTTTATCTTTTTAAGATACGAAAGTCTTACAATTAATTAATATTTTTTTTGCTTTAACATATATATATTTTAGCGCAATGTAGGCTATTTAGGCAGAGCTTATCGACAGATTTTAGAGATAATGAAAAGCGTAAGTTCCTTCAATTTTTCTTTAGTAACCTTGCATTTAGACTGTTTTAAATTTTTTTTAATCTTTAGTACGCATACATATTTTATGAGATTGTGCATAGAATTTAGGTTGAATTTTCAGTTTTTTTTTTGGAATTTTTTGATGGCTTAATTTTTAATGATTTAATTATATGAAATGTACGTATTAGTAATGGCAAACCTGCTTACAATGTCTATCGATAATTAGCCGTGGGCTAGTGGCAAATCTCTCTAGAGATTTGCCACTAGCCCACGGCTAGTTAAATTAAAATGGCGGTATTACTAGATAATTAATTAATTTAAAGTTATAACTTAATAACAAATTAGTATTACTTATTAACTTACAACAAGAAAAAGTGGATATATTATTTAAGTCATAATCAAAACATAAAATGTTTGTATTTTGAATGTATTTTATTTTTTTTATGTACAGCAATAATGTCAATTGTGGACCAATTTCATTTTTTTTCAGATATACTCCCGAAGTGATTTCATAGTCACAATCAGCATTTGATGATGGGATCCACGAAAAATCGAGGAAAATTCTCAAATATTATAGACACGTGTAGTGTGTTTGAGCTCTTTTTTTAGTTGTACAAGTTTTTGCGTGTGGTAGTTATCATATTATGCTGCTGAGCTGATGCTGGAAGTCATAGAACTCCTAACTGTTAAGAGTTTACAGGATAATATTGCGATTTTCCGACAGAAACTATTCTTCAGTGGCTCCTAGTAGAACAGAATTAAAATTAATTACTTATTAATCTACCTACATATTTTCATTCATTTATTTTATTATAACTTGACAATTGTAACAGAAACACATCAGAATTCTTAGCAATAACATTAGAAACACATTGAATGAATTTAATGTGGAAATGAATGAAAATGTAATCTGTATAAATTGCTTGTATTTTATATTAATTATAATATAACATAGGATAGTGTAGTATAGTGAAATATAATATAATATTATATTATAAGAATATTCATTATAATATTACATTATTTATGTAGTTTGTATAAGAATAATTTGGTGATTGTACTCCAACTAAGAATGTAAAGACCCTGGAATGATTACCAAGAGACAATAAATCCGGGATCGTAACTGCTTTCTCACTCGCTCTATACAAAATAAAAGACATGTCTAGCCGATTTTATTAACCATGGCCTAATTCACACGTAAACTTTACAAATGAATAGTAAAGTTATGAATTACGCTATAAGTAAACAATTTGGAATAAAATAAACTTTTCAAAATCGCCTTCAAAACGTGTTTCTGATTTCACAGTTCTTATAGACCTCGTTACCGTTCTCAATTTCAGTTCAGGTCGTAGTTTCGATTTGGATAAAGCCAACAGCAAATGCTAGCAAACGTAATGCCAAATAACATGTTATTTCTGAGGAATATTTAATATTGTTTGTATTGTTGTATATAAGTCTGCATTTATATTAATTAATCTTTGTAAGTTATATATCTGTGTGTTAGGCATTTGTTTATTTTTGGGTTTATTGTTAAAAAGAAGTTTATTGTCATTCGGTACTTATTTGATCAGCTAACAGGTATCACTGCAATATTAGTGCCCAACATGAATTAAAAAAGTAAATCACGATATAGAGAATGGTGACGAAATGTGTCGCAGTGCACTGTCCATATCGAATAAATGGGCTGGGCTGGATACCCACAGACCTGCCTTGAGGCGCAATTATATCACGAATGTACGAATGATTGTTTGACAGGTATTGAAAGAATATTAGTAAGCATTTTTTTAATTTTTAACTTAAAGGAATATAACAGATTATTTTTTCATTTATTGTACATGTATTTGTACAACTGTACAATAAAGTTTACTTCAATTACTTAAATCGTATTCTTTATGACATGCTAAGACTGTGTCTCTGATAGTATGTTGAAAATTGTATCTTTGTAACTGTGGCCATGAATTCCTTTAGATGTTTAAAACTCGCTAAATTGAAAACTCGTGAACTAGATTTTTTTTTGGCATTTCTGTGGAAATTTGAGCTATCCAGCAGTGTGCATTTTATGTAATCGCAAATTATGCGCTCTAATTATATTCGTGAAAGTACATGTTAGGAATTTGTCACAAATATAGAATTTTAAACGTTAGACGTAAATACTGACTTAAAATGTCACAATACTCAGTTAACAGTCAATTGTTTTAATTAACCTTAATCCGTTTTATCAAAAGCGTCAGATTAATTATTAAGTTTGATTACTAAGTTAACTATCTTCAAATGTTAATTTCATAATATTTGTGTTTAATAGTGATAGTGATAATATATTATTTAAAATTAAAAATGGCTTTGTGTATTAATGTCATCAATATTTTCTGTTTAAATTTTAAAAGTGATTTAGTATAAATAAAATTAACAAAATAGGAACAAAAGTACCAATGATTTAAGCTATGAAAAGAGAACTTATAGAACATTCATCAAAAAAATTTTGAGTTTTAAATATTTCTGAATCGCAGTACTAAAATGACAAAATTGTAAATAACTCAAAGTAAATTTACAAAACGAAAAAGTAACGTTGGTAACCCATGAAAATTACCTGGTGCCCATAACTATTTGCTAGCGGTATCGATGTATTACAATTCTTTTTTAGTGACTAATAAATTATTTAAGTTTTATCAATAAAATAAAATTTAGCATAAATCCTCCTCGACAGTTCCATTACGCGGCCGTAAACGTTGTATGAGGAGTAATTTTGAATTTAATTTTCATAGATTTCCTACAGTAGCAGGTGCATCGCGGTCGTAAGCGCGAACGACGCCACGGCCGTGATTTACTGCGCGCGCCGCTGTCGAGCTCGGCAGTAACTTATTTTATGTGTCGAGCTTGGAATTGAAAACTAATAATGTGACAGATTATCATATATTACGATATTACCACTTCGATTCCCGGTTGGACACACTCATAACTGTAGACATATCTTATGTAAATCTATTAAATACTTTTAACTTTGAGCGCATGTGCGACGGACGACGATATTTATCTATGTATTTAAAATCGGTCACTTATACTCGCCCAACCTAAGACCCTTAATTAGTTACCTCGATGGATGTTTCACCCATCTACATTCTAAGGGAAAAATGAAACAACTAGCAGGAAATGTCAGCTAAAAGATCTAACTTAGTACTCGTATTGCTCATCTCTGTTTATTGCAAAGCAATATTACCTATATCTTTCTCTCTAAGGATGATGCATTACGACGTATTGCGTCATACATTTCGTAATACATTACATAACATTATATGCTGATATGTTATTATATTTTATAATACAATGTTTTTAGACGCTTTCTCATATAACTCTAATATGATTAAATTTACATTAATTTTTTTATAAATCTTTATCTATTTGATCCTTACTATACGGACACGGCTTGTACCTACAAACGTGCGATTATGTGTTTTACTAGCCGATCATCCGCTCGTTTTGTTGTGCGCGAATTTACAAATAGCATTTTTTTTTATTATTCAAATGTGCTTTCGGTTTCGCTCCCGTGGACATAAAGTTCCTTCATCTTCTATATCGGTCGATTTTTTTGGAAATTTTGATTGCGATGACGATCCTGTTTTGGATTTCAATTTCTCGATTTCAATACAAATCTCGATACAGATCTTGATCCTCCCTTGGGCATTAATAGTAGCGATAACAAATTGCTATTTATAATGCAAGGGACATCCCAACAAATATAATATTATAAGAATCCTAAAACCGTCTATGAATGATTCCTATCGAATGGTCAAAGTGCCATACAGAAACATTCAATAATTTTTATGTGGTTGCGCGTCAAAGAAAATTATATTCATTACGTATGCAGCCGTTACCCGTCCTCTTCACCGAGCGTAAACTAATATTTAAATTTAATTCGTTAACCAATATTTTTCTTTTATGATTCAGATATGGTCGTGGTTTCATTCGCGTCTGCATAAAATTAATTCTTTCATTTTTCATATTAGCCGTTTTCGCTGTCAATTCTGCTCCAGATCACGGTCCTGTTATAGATGTCAATTCAGGTTCCATTGTTAGGTCCGCTTCCGGTCCGCTATTCCAAAAGTGGTCCTAATGCCAATTTTGGTCCTTTTTGGCCATGGATGTTAGTGATAACAGACAGCCTCGGATCTAATTTTTTCGAACCAGGGCAGTAACTAGATGAATGGCGCTCCCTCTCTTCTGTGTTTGAGATAAATTGTTAAAAAAAAACTCAGAAATTGGCATTTCTTATGATCAGAATAATGAGAAGACTTTAATAAATTTGCACTCTCTTCAAAGAAAACAAAACTTTTTAACGTGCTTCCTTAATCTCAGCCATCGTCATGTCTGTGAGTGTCGTCGAACTGGTATATGAAAAAAAACAAGTTATCGCAATTATAAAATCTTGCATACTGTTTTCATAATAAAAATTCTTTACTTCTCTGGCCTTGGATGTTATATGAAGAATTTTCGGAATTGCCACAAGGTTTCTATGCACGTGTCTATCGTGTGCATACATTTACAAAACTATAGTCGGACTACAAATGCAGGTAATGGTGCTATTATTAAATAGACTGTGCAGCGCAACTCAAAAGTGTATCACACATACAATTTTGGCAAAAGTTTAGGTTCGCTATTACGTCATCGAAATCGTTAATATGACGAGAGACCCGAATGTTGACGCAAGAACGTTGCAGAGTTCAAGTCATTGTCAACACGATGTGGAATTGACTTGCATCAAATGGCGTGTTACCAGATTAACAGCGATAACATAACGACAACATTTTCTTAGCACTTCCAATTTTGTAGTTTTTTCCTTCACTCTTTTCAATACGTACGCTTACTGTGACGTTTTGAACAACACATCGTACCGTTTTAACTATTACAAATTAAAGAATGCGTAACATACCTTACGCAAAGTAATAAATAGGTTTCGTCGCAATGTGTACGTTTCGCATTTTTGACAGGAAGATAGACGTTCGTGACGCATCCGCGTAATAAAGGAGTGATATCGTGTCTACTGCCTCTCAAACTATACATCGCAATACGAAAATAGGTGTTTGCGGTCTGGAATATGAGTTGAGATGATTTAAGATAACGTAATTGCGTGACTGAGCAGCTGCAACATTATAGAATATAAAAAGGCATCGGTAATCTATGTATTATACAGCCGGTAAACGTTTTGATTTTTTATTTAAATAGCGAATCTTTAACGTCTTTCTACTTTACAATACGTATATAATATATATTGTCGAGTTGTAAAGAATAAAAAAGTAAAGCGCATAATTATATGTTTTGACAATAAGTATTGACAATAAATACACAGGATTTCTTGTTCCTTTGTTAGATTTTTCCAAGTGTGCGATTAATAAAAATGGAAACTCTTAAAGTATGATTAAGTACACATTTACAACATATTATTATTTACTTCTTTGAGTAAAGAGAAGAACAAAGGGTTAGATAATAGAGACTTATGCTGCGTAACTCATAAAATGTCCAATATTCAACGTAGATTTTAAAATTTCTTTACTAAATTTCGCAAATAAATCGAACCAGAACATCCATTAAAAGCTTATGGAACTCACAGCTTACACGAACTCGTAACGTCAAAGACCCGATCGCGAACAATTTCGTTTGAACTCTAAAAGTTCCTCTTTTAAACGCAAAGAGAGTCTTAAAGTCCGAACCGGTTCAGAGCAATCAAATTTTGGAAAATGATTAAGTTTCTTCTAAACTCGTTTAAAGCCGTTAACAAGATAAAATCCAATTAGGAGTTCCGCGAAAGGGAGAACTTCCCTTAACGGATGGTTACTTCCGTTTCTTTCAGACGTAATCATTATTTCAGCAGGCGTATAATTTAATATCTCATAAATGTTGTTGAACTGAAACGTTGCTTTACGACGAGCTGTAAGTTACTGAAATAATTAATCGAGTGCGTCAAATATAATTATTATTAGATAGATTAAATATTTAAACGTTATTGAATTATGTTTGTGTACTTTCATTATTTATTTTAATAATTTCATCGCGGGCGTCAAGTGGTCAAAGGTAAATCTAGCGCGTCGCATTAGTACTAGAAGATATCTGGTTCGAATACTAATTGCGGGCGAACTCAGCGTAAATTTTAGTAGACAACATAAAATTACAGATTCATCTGGGAGTTTTGTCTTCAATGGGATCCCGGTGAAGTACATGTATTATTATGAGATTGGGTGAGGAATGAAAATCGGGATCTAAATTGAGACCAGGATTAGAATCGAGAGTGGAAAGGACATCATTCTCTAAAACAAAAGCGAAACAGGGATTATGGTCGATAGCGTGATTGAGCAATATGAAAAAAATATTAATTTCACTCGAGTCCAAGTCCAGTCCACGGGGACAAAGTCACGGAAGAAAGCTAGTTGTTACATATAATTAGATTTGATAATTAAATTTGTTAAATATAATTAAAGAGTTTCTCTCAAGTTTAATACACGTTCTTCTCGAAGGAAAATTATCTTTCGAATGAATGGTAAGCTCATAAAATATATTTAATAATTTATTTAGGCCCTCTTCTATCGTATCCTTTTAAACTTACATTTTATAACTAACAGAAAGTCAGTAATAAAATAAATTGGAGTGATAACGAAAATTAAATCCGATTAGGTTTTGACAAATAAAATAAATAAATATGCTTTTATTCGATCCACAAAAAATAAAAATAACATAAGTATAAAACATGAAAGTAGGTTAATTAATTTAAAAATTCGCATAATAAATAATAAGAAGAACACAAAAGGCCCACAAGGGGAGATCAGCTTGGCAAAATGTTGTAGGCTGAGCCACAAGCATTGATTTTCAGCACGACCTTGAAAACTTAAAATAATCCAGATGACCGTGCCAAATATAAATTTTGTACACAAAATAATGTAGCAGTGCTAAGAACCTTGCATCGTGCAATATTATGTCAATACCAGCGTAAAACCAAACATAAAATAAACAAAGAAAACGTACTTTTTTTCTTAGTCTTTTTTTTTTCTTTTTTCTCCCCCTTCTTTTTTTTCCTTCTTCCCCTTTATCATTTTTAAGGATATGGACAAATTTTTAGAGTAAGGGGTCGGTAATGCCATTAATTTGGACCTGTAAAATGTGCTTCTCTAAAGAGCGCTTGAACAAAAGAATTGAAGGAACGTTAAATAACGGTGGTGGGACATTGTTTTATATTTTGGTAGCGATATACTTAAATCTGCCCTTAAATATGGCGGTTCTATGGGGAAGAATGGCAAGATGAATAGAACCACTGGGGGAGGAATTTTTTTTTTATGGGTATGAAGGAGTTTCTGTTTGTACAACGCCAAAAAGAAGATCAGCAATGTACACAGAGTCGCGAAGACATATTTGTCATTTTCGCCTTTTCATGAAACAGTATCACATGGTTTCACATTATAACAAAACCTACCACAGACATTTTAGAATAGCTGTATTAAACTTTCAGTTGATGTAAGAAAGCCGCGGTCCGTATACAGTATCACAGTAGTTGAGCTTTGATAAGCGAAGTGATTTTATTAGCGTTATGCGATGATTAACGTTAATATGACTAAAAATGATTTTTAATTAGCAATGTGGAGAGTTTTAAGATCAAGTTTTTCAATTTCATTTAAAACATTATTGAGGATATGCCCCAATAGTGGGGTGTGAAAAACCCGTCCGACAACAACGCAAGTCAGCTACTATTTACACCATTGGCGTGTGTACGTGGAGCTGGAACCCGTTAAGTTCCCCAAAACATCTCATTAAATTTTATGGAGCGTATTGTTTATGAGCGTATTCCTGCAAATGACCCGCCCGGCTCATAAATACGTCGGCGCCGGGTCCGCTACTTCGTTAGTGTCCGATGACCGGCTAAGTTCAAAGGGCCTGAATATAGAAAATCACTAGTTACAAAATAGGGGGGCATTTGTTAATTTTTGCGACTACTTGATGTGTATGCGTACTAGAAGTATCTACCAGCTCCACTTAAACTAAAATTTAGGAACGATTATTTTCTATGATCCAAATATGTCCACGGTTTCACTAACAAATGTATATGCACGATGCACCCCAATTTTCATCAAAACCGGTAAAACTCCTTAACTTATAAAATAATAGACAGACAACATAATGTAAAATAGTAGGATTGGGATCAATGAGTTAGTTGAGCTTATATATAATACAGATTTACATAACAGTATAGATAAAAGACGTTTAGTTATCATAATAGAATGTAATTCTAATATCAGCTTGACATATTCGAAATATTAGTTTCAAAGTTGCACTGGGGAACTACAAGAAGGCTATTTATTTCGTTTAAGATGATTCCACTCATATGCTTTGACTTGCCAAGAGGCTACTGAACTTGAATAAGTATTCGATATGTTTTAAATTCAGGTTTCGGCACATATTCGACGACGTATTTTCATTGTGTACCTCTAATTTTGTTACTTTCATTGGACAGTGTCATATAGTATTCTGTTCTGATCGAAAATTATTAACATTTAAATGTCAGTTTTCTTAAAAAAGAGCAATTCGCGCAGTTTATGTGTCTAAAGATAATAGGCGCGGCGACTACACTATAAAACAAATACAACAGGAAAATATTTAGTCACAATAATCAGGTAGGTTTATTTTGTGGTGAGTTATATTATGTTACCGTAATAAGGTAAAAAAAAATGAAAAAACGATCTAATCATTAATTTAAAAAAAAAAAACGCATTAAAGAACGTGCCATGCGTGGACTACAACGTGCTTGATCGAATTATTAATTTCAAAAAAATAATATTCGTTTTGTATCCATTTTTTGATTTATAATGGTCATATCGGAACCCTCATAATGACCGATAATGGCGGAGTGACCGGACAAGCGTTTACCTACAGACTGAGTCAGTTTTCAGCGACGGCCGCGGGTCGGAGGTCTCCGGCGGCGCCGCCCGTAATTCGGGAGTAATGAGGTCGGCCCGGAGAGGATCGGAACGCGGCGGAGAACTTGAGAATTAATTTATTCGTTCGCAAGTCGAAGGAAACACCCACTCAGGTGTGAAATTGGAAAAAGAAAATCATTAATGGGAGGGCCGGGCCGAGCTCGGGCCGGTATTAATTTCAGCGAAATGTACCCGCCGCGCCCGCACGCCCTTCTCTCGGCGCCGACGAGATCCGCTAATTGCTTTTCTTGTGTTAGATTGATAATTGGACGAGGACTGATTCTCTTTTTCTGAAGAATTATGTACAATCTTACGAGTGTAATACACGTTAAATTCGACACAAATCAATTTGCGCAAGTAGGAATCTCTGCAGGTACATAAAATCGATTGTTTTGTCACGTTTTCACAATTAATTCTAAATATGTGAGTTCGTTAACTTGTGCTTATAAAAAAATACTTTCCAGCTAAGTTCATGTGCGTTATTTTTTAAGAACAGTTTCCCCTTTCGCGTTCAAGATTTTTTTATACACTTATTGATGAATGACTGTTCACTAGATTTTGTAAAATTAGTCGTGTCTTTATTCCTTTTGATTACTACCCGGCTGTTTATTCTAGGAATTCGGTGAGCTGACATAAGACATATAAGTGGTGGTAGCATTGGTTTTATGTGACCAGCATATTTTCATGTCAAGAAATTACATATATATTTATACAATTTTTATAATATTTATATATGTATTTCATTGAATCCTGTGGAAAGTTGCATTTCTTGAGCTGAAAATTAACCGCCGGATAATTCCACCACAAAAATTCAGCAAAACTTTATAAAAGGTTTGCGTATTATGAATTGGGTTGAAAGTTATTTAAAAATTTTCAAGAAAAATATTAAATGATACTATTAATATCAAATACATTACCGCAATTTATATTCAGTATAAATTTATAGGATTTTCTGATTAGTAGGATTGGAATGGATTTGTATGAACCGTTTATAGGATTGTCAAACTATCGAAAAACACAAAATCGTTGCATAGATTTTGTGTTATGGCAAGGGAAAATATGCATATAACTAATATAAATGTAGATGTATAGAATTTCGATTCTTTAATAAATACTAGTGCATTAGACAGCAAAATATGTCTAGAATGATGATAATAGCCGAATTGAAAGAATAATTGAAATCGGTGCTGTAGTTTTTAAATCAGTCGTGTACACGCCCATCTATACAGCACTTTGTGAATATCACTACTCCATAAAAATCTTTATTTTTCCCAAAGTTATATTAGCTTACCTATGAAGGTGAGTAACTACAAACGCCGTTATATAAACCGGTTCTTCCCTCCCGGTTCTCGCACAACATCCATCTATGAGATACTTCTATTTACGGCAGCGATATATGTACCTCGCGAGGGACAGTAGGAAGCGACTGTTCCACGGCGGTGAAAGGGTGACGTTTAAAAAGCCTTTTCTACGAACGGCGGACAAAGGGTCGAGCTCTTGCGGCTGAAAGCCGGGAGACTTTCACGGCTCTTTTGCGGCGATACGGACGCGCGCGCGCTGTGATTTCGAATAGTAGGTACCGTATTAAGTTTTTCATGAAAAACAAACATTATATAAATTTTTTCCCGAGAAATCGGATATTATATTGAAAATATTTAGTACAATAATAACAAAACTGTTAATCATAAATATTTTTTTTATCTAACTGACATTTAATTCGTGTAATGCTTGCCATTCTATTATATATTTTACGAAATGCTTGATTTAATTCTTGCCTTTCAAGAATTCGAAATATTAAATACTACGTCAAACCACAAATATGAATTACCATTTTTTTTTCTATTTGAGAAAGGACATGAAAGATTTGTAAAACATTTTTATTTAATGCGAGACTACCTAAAATTTTAATAATAATATTTATTTAGATATTTTGTACAAAAAACAAATCGCAATTAACTAAAATTCAGATGGAAATTATTAGTGACAATTGTTATTGACAGTTGGAAAGCTGCCATCGAGCGCCCGGCGTTAACTGAAGGCGAACACAGACGTCAAGAAGTTGTACAGATAATTTTCGAATGAGGTATTTCTTTATCTCAAAGAATGGTCAAGAGCATAAAAACGGATACAATTGCACGAAACAGCTACTTTTGCAGAGAAAGCTGTTTGGTAAAAATAATTTAAAATTTATACTGCCACAAATAATTACAAAGTTACTTAATTATTGGCTGTAGGCTGTTGAAGGCTGTAGAATATGCGAACGCTAGATTGGTTTGGTAAATATAAACAGGTAAATCCGATATTAGCAATCCGCACTATGTGTTTACTCCATGAACCTCATATTAAAATAAAGATAATTTCATTGCGAACATGGTGTCCGGTAAACTGACCAGTCAGCTTCTAACCTAAGCCAAATGATACCTATCGCTTCATAAGGTTAATATGTCAATTTCGGTCACCGTTACCGTATTGTCTGTCAACTACAGTCATTAGAGCTCTTATGCCGCGCCGGGCCAGTCCGGCTACTCGAGATTCATACCCTGTATTCAAAACAAAAATACTGACGGGGGCCTAAACCCGCCGATCAGAGATGCAGTCTGAAATTGCTTTTGTTCTTGAAGCATATGTATTATTGTCCTACATCAGAACAAAGTTTATTCTCAAAAGAAGAGAAGGAACGACGTAGTAATTTTTTAGAGTGCAGGATTTGCAGAAGTATTGTCTATCATTTCGGCCGGCGAAAGTCCATAGTAACATATCAAACAAATTACAACGTAGCGTTTTGCGTTTACGCAACACGTGTTGAGTCGTTTGGTGAATTATTCACACTAACGCATTTTTTAGTAGTAGAACGTTGTAGTCTTGCGCTTTTGCACTACGTGACAAATGGATCGAGAAATTGTTATAGTATCTTTTAATTCATCTTTAAATTGTAAACATTGAAAATATTGTAAAAAATGTAATTTCTTGCCAGTTTTTCGTTTACAGAACTTACAATAATAATGAACAATGAACTGCTACAATAAAAAGGATATTGTAAGCAATTAATATATTAAAAGAATTAAAACTTATAAAGCTGACTTAAATAAAAGTTATATTCCTCCTAGAGCCTGTGAATATTTTTTAATATATTTTCATACTTACCAGATTTAAAAGAAAATTACTATATATACAACAGTGTAAAATAATATAGATTCCAATTCCTCACTTCTCTTGAGGAAATATGTAAGTAAGATTTCTCCCAGTTTTTTTTTTAATTTAGTTACATTAGATATCCTTAACTATTATATAATACAACATCTTTTCATCTATCTATCTGTTCGTTTGTTTTTAGGGTTACAGGTTTGATTTACATGAACCTTTTTTTTAAAAAAGAAATACATTCTCTGGCCAGGATTTAATGTACATTAGGTTACAATAAGTCAACTCAAGGTGTTAGTAGTACATTTTTCAATTTGTTATTGTTTCAAGTATAAAATTAAAATGAGCTTCCGGTTTTATCGTTTCGTCCAAAATGTATAAAAGTCAACAAAGTTGAATATAAAATGTCAGGCCTAAACTTGTCACAGTGACGAATCGACTCATCGGGTTTTAAACATTGTCTTAACGTACAATTAAGTTAAATAATTGAATATCTTCAGTAAACGGGGTTTTGGCGTTATGAACAGAAAAACAGTTTTAAGCTAATGTTTAACTAAACTAACTAAACGACTGTTGAAATGGTGATGAACTTGGGGTTTAAGCTTAATATCTAGGAATACTGAGAGGTTCAGTGGAACTTAAACAATGCAATTTTATTATGATATCGCCTTAAAGTCTGAAGTTGTTATTGCGACTTATTGTATTATTGTTAGAAACGTCATTTTTGAATGATTCCTACATAGTTGACCAATCATTTTTACACGTTGATTTGGAAAACAGTGTTCTCTTTGCTTTCGGATACATCCGAAAAAAATAAATAACTAGGTACATTTATTATTATTATTATATGAATTGCATAACGATATTGCTATGGTCCTCGCAGTCAAATCAAAATAACAATAGCTGACCCTGTCCGCAACGCGGGGGACCAGATTTTAAAAATAGATGGCATGTACCACTGGCACAAATTTCATCACTTTCTCTTAAAAAATAAAGTCGAATTACAAATATATCACCTATTAAAGCTATCTATTTCGAAACTATGGATTATTCTGACTTCACTTCGCCTATAGTTCACAAAGTTTCATATATCGATGGCATACAATCAGTTTGAGTCAGATGAGGATTGTCAAAATTTTACATATACTCACCGTGGTCTCAATAAATGTAAACTGTTTTTTTTTCGGCCTTCCGAATGCGCCTGCAGTTTTTCAGAAGGCGACGGAAAGTATTAGAGGGACTAGAGAGAGTTTCGTGTTTTTTGGACGAACTATTGATTACTGGTAAAATTAAAAATGAACATTTCGAACGATAAAATGAATTATTGCGTAGGTACGTAGGATTGTCGCTGCTGAAGTTTGTTTTTACAACAGGAAGCGAAAGTGAAGTTACTTAAGGTTACATGATAAATAAAAACGGGATCAAGAAATGAAGATGAAGACAATCCAATGTTGGAATACAATATTAAAATATCCAGTCCCAAAAAAATTATATAAATTAAAATCTGTTTTGGGTTTTATTAATTATTACATAAATTCATAAATTCTAAACCCGAAGGATCTTCCGTTGTTAGTCCATTGTGATTCCTATTACAAAAGAACCCCAGATACGCATGAAATCGGGAACATGACTGGGCATTTAAGAAAATTAAGAGTCAGCATACCTTCTAGACTGAATTATGAATGTAAAATAGAAATTGCGAAATTTCCAACCTCGCTCGATTGGAAAAAAATTCAAAGACGCTTCTATTTTTTGTGTGATTTTGCTGCATATTTGAAACAAGTGAATATTTAACATTGCGTTTTTTTTTTAATACGATTCAAAAAGATTTAGGGATTTGTAAGACAAAATTATTGTATCTTGAAATTTTTACAGAAAATAACAGAAAAGCTTTAAGCGTAAAATCAACAGCCTATTTGTTTTTTCATACGCGCCATTGGGATCTTGTATTCGTTTAAGCCAATACAAAATTCATTGTCTTCACGCTCTGTCTGGTGTTTTACGTCAGTTGCCTACATGCTACCATATTGAGTGGGTGTATCAAATTATTTAAAAATGTGCATAATGGAGAATCAAAAAAATAAAATACAAAAGTTGTGTAGGTAACAACTCCAATCGATGTTATGGAGCTCATTCACAGATGAGAAAAATAATAAAGGAAAGGTAGGTATTTATAAAAACATGTAGAATCAAGTATAATGTTAAAGTTTTGATTAGTTTTTATTTACCTATATAAGAATTGAACGTAGTGAACTGAAAAAAATTCAACATAAATATTTATGGGTTGAATTTTTTCAGATTAACTACGTATAATTTATTATCTTTTTACAAATTCTGATGTTATGACAAGTATTGGATAATTTTGTGTTTCTTTTCGTAATACTAGAAAACGTAGCCAAGGAGTCGATGAAAGGAATCAAAGAGATGATCAAGAAATGCCCACGACAGTACCCGACCTCAGGTTTATTTTTTTCCTTTATTGTGGCAACAAACAGTTGTTTAAAATTTTTTGTTACTAAATTGGACATACAATTAAATAAACCTATAGTACCGAAAAATAAATAAACAATTACAAAATTTTAAATTTTGAGGCGAAGACAAAAACTTGTAAATAAAAATGATAAAAATAAAAATAAAAGCACAGTAATCAATTAAAACAAATCATAAAAGAATAGTAAACAGTTAAAGCAAAAAATTACAATTAATATTAGTTGTTTCTAGTTAATAATTTGACACAACTTATTCAATATTAATTGTTTAAAATAATTTAATGTATTGTTAAATAGATTTAATTCTAAAAATCCTGTAAATTAACATAAATTTCAATTGTAATATAATTATTAAAAAAGCGATATAAATAGCGATTGCAAATATATTTTTTTTTAGAACGTAGCAGCTAGAAGATTTCGCTCTTTGTGGATCTACGTGAGGGGCGCTTGAGCAGACGTGAGCGAGAGATAAAGGGTATTTTAGCAGTCAGTGGAGAACAGTCAGTTTTGTTATTTAGAATTTTGTGAAGTGAGGATATATTTAATAACGTTTGGCGTGTCTTTAAGGTTATCATATTTGTTATGCATGAAAACTACATGTCTGCTTTATTCCGAGGTTTATTGCAAAACTGACAATCTACCCACATATATACTACAATATTATGTGAACGAAGACTATCTTCAGTAAATTTATGGCTCTGTTATGTGATATCTATAGTTTAATATTTTAAACAATTTTATTTGGCCTCTCTCAATACGTTTTATATGATAACTGTAATTAGGGCTCCAGACCACACTAAAAAGCCTAACATAGATCTTACTTAAAAAAATAGAATTTTTTAAGTTATTTCTTTTCTAAGTGGTTAACTTATTCTTTTTATAAACCCTAGATTTTTGAAGGCTCTTTGTATAACTGATTGTATATGATGATTGAAAGAAACTTTTACGTCCGTTAATTTTCCTAAATCAAGAATTCTGTCTACTCGTTTGAGGGATAATTATTTAAATTATACTAAAATTTTATTGAGTTCGTTTTGCGTGCAACGCTGATAACATGGCATTTGTCAACATTGAGAAAAAGTTGGTTACGAGCACAATATTCTTTAAGAGCTTCCACATCGGATTGATTTTTCTCGTAATATTTATAAATAATAATTATTTTAAATATTAGTATAATCGACATATTAAACTCGATTAGTATGTTTAGCTCCTTGATGACTCCACATGGTGATACTAGTTAGCTTCACTTTTATTAAAATCCTCTAAAATGAGGTAGACATGTTCGGGACACGAAGTGAAAATATGTTTGTTTTAAAAAAAACCGCTTAATAAACGCTCGTGGTTTACGTCGTGAGGAATATGTAAGTACAAACTATATGGATATGAGAATGCGCACGACCGCCGCGGAACGCCGGGAGGGGGGCATTGTCGCGCGCAAGCAGGAATCAGCTACATGTATGCAGCTGATCGGCCGGTGCGCTGGCCACTGCGGCTGCGCACAAAGTGACAGTCCACGACGCACGGCCACAGACAGCCCGTCGCCGCGCTTCGGACCGCTCGACTTAAGCTATTGTCAAAATATTCAGAATTATAGAAGCCGTCGTTGAGTCACGTTTCAGTTAAACATATAATGTCATAATTGCAACTATGAATTCCCTATAAAAATTCATGTGATTCGGTGCACAAATCCCTCACCTTTTTAGTAGTAATTTAATAAGTTATTTTGACCAACCATTATATGATATTATAAATAAGAGTTAATATTATTAATTTTAAAACAATCGTGCCCGAGGGATGAAGTTTAAGATAGTAAATACCATTAATGGTGATATTAATTCCTAGTGATTATATGTTCTCCTAAAATTTTGTGATTGCGTAATAGTATTTCTTAAATACGTAAATTATATTTTGTAAAATATGTCCAGCGAAAACATAAAATAAAATTAAAAATATAATAAAGGTTACGATTAAAATTTCAAGATTTTTTATAACTTTCGCTTTTGTATAGATACCATTTTTACAATGGGCTGCTATTTATGTATCTGGAATTGGCCACATACAGAATACTATTTAAAAAGTAATTACAACATTTAAAAACGAAATTCAGTTTATTACATGTAACTATCAATTGTTTTACCTTTGTGGCGTCATTTTGAAAATTGCGTGTCTTCATCATCATGGATTTAACTCGTGAAAATTTTCGTGCCATGATTTATTACGAATTTCCGTGTGAACACCATTGTGAATCACTGGTTTAGTGAGTTTAATCGTGGGCGGTATATGATCACGGACAAATTTAAAGAAGTTCGCCCTAAATCGGTTGTTGTAAAATACAGTAAAATATCGATACTGTGTGGGAACTAATAATGCAAGATCGTCATGTCACATATCGCAAGATAAAGGCATCCCTGGACATAAATATGACGAGCATGCATAAGATGTTACACAAAAAGTTGGCTGTAAAAAAAATTGTATGCGATGGATTTCGCACAACTTGAGCATTGCTGAAAAAGAGATTAGTGTCGATTGGTGCGAAAAAATGATAAAAAAAATACAATCATAGTACGTCAAAAGCTGTTTATAATATCTTACCAGTTGATGAATCTTGGATCTATGTGTATGACCCTGAAACTAAAGAACAGTTAACGATGTGGGTGTTCCAAGAAAAGCCGGACCCAACAAAAGTGATTCTTGCCAAAAGCATTTTGAACCAAATGTTTTCCTATTTTTTGGTATAACTGGACATGTGGTTACAGTGCCACTAGAGAACCGTAAAACGGAAGGTCAAAAGATCGAATTGACGGGTCATCCGCCGTAGAGTCCCGATTTGGCACCCAACAATTTCTTTTTATTCCCAGTCATGAAGAATGAATTAGATGATCAATGTTTTTCGAGCCGTGAAGCGGCCGTTGATGCGTTCAAAAATGCACGTTTAGGATATACTTCAATCAGAATGAAAGAAGTGCTACGAAAATTGGTTTCAGCATATGCAAATGTGCATCGATCATCATGGCGAATATTTTGTAAAGCAATAAAACCATATTAAATGATAAATGTTTGTTTCTTTTTTATATTCCGCACACATAAACGGCATATGCATAAGACGCATATGCACAAGAGGAAAAATAAATGCCGATCACCAAATAAAGATATTTGTTAAAGAGATTATTCTGGCTCTTCAACACGTATGGAAGCACAAATAATATTGCAAGACTTTAAACATTAAATTGAGGTGTATAACATTATACACTGAGGTACATAGCAAACAGTGACAGTAACGCTTATAGTAAGGTTATGGAAGCTCGGCCTTACCTCAAGCACACCGTAATGAGTGTCGAAATCACTTGCTCGGCAATTTATGTAACGAATTGACTGACAACTCTGCAAAAATTTTGAAAATAGGATGTGGAATAAAATTCAATTTACAGAAGATATAGTAGCTTAATAAATAACGTGATTATTATTTTTTTATTAGGATACGCCACTTTAAATAACTAATAAAATAAGCTTTTTGTACTGCTTGTTGTGTTAGTACCGACTACAGTTAACGGGCGAACAAGACTGCTAGGTATATTCTTTTATTGTAATAATACACCGCATTGAATAAATCTTGAGCCACTTCCTGCGTATGTTGCCCTCATAATTTGAATTCAATTATATGTTACATCAGCTCGCTACATATTATGGCACATTTTTATTATACATCATTATATTATAAATGTTTTATTATTTCCTGTGTACGAAATCCAGGTAACCGGCTGAACGACAACAAGCGATCGAGATAGCTTTATTTACATTAATTAAATAAATACATTTTATTACTTTCTGCGCATGTTGCCCTGGAATTCGTAATCAGAATTTATCACATCGGCTCTTTATCAATAAATTTCATATTTAAATAATCATAAAATAAATGTTTTGAACTTCTTGGATATGTGGGCCCATCTACACGCTCAGTGTCGCTTGCGCAGTTATAACTGCACACTACACAGTTAAAATTGATCAAAAGACGGAACACGGAACAGTATCCACACGGTGCAAGTAAGCTCGTGCAAACTAACTGTGTAAACCTCATTGTGATTGAGAGTTGTGGCGTGCAATATGGTCGACAGAATAGATTTTTTTTTTATTAGGAACATTATTTTATTGTATATCGTTAAAAATCAGCAGATAAACAAGCGACGTATTAGAAGTAAATTGAGCAAAAAAATGGTTCTTGCGGTGAAATATACACTCATATGTTAATCTAGTCGAAAATTAGAGAGTTGAGTTATTTTTTTTTGTAACCATATTCTCTTGTTGCATTTGGCTCCACCTAATGAGTAGATATTTTTTTTTTACAATTAATAAAGAAAAAAGAAACGTTATATGTGGACTGAGCAACAAAATACTAGTTACCAATTTAATTTCTCAACGATTAAGCGGTAAGCTTCGGCTTTTTTGTTTGTGTCGGAAGATTCTCTATTCTTAATTTTCCATAATGCCGGTAAAGATTGATATATTCTATAAATTCGGTTAAAAATACTTTGGAAAAACTTGGCACATCTCTTATTTTCTAATTTTTAGTATTCCTAAAGACATCTGTCGTCTAATAGCAATTTACCGAATTGAAGCGTGGCTTGAATGACTGTCCACATACTCAAGTACAACTGTGCAAACTTAAAACTGCGTCGGTCGATCCTTCAGCAAGTCAACGATCACACAAGCGCGCTTTCGATCCAGTGTGAGCTACCGTTTTTCCGTGAACACGTACTCGTACGCGCTTGCCTGCGCAAACTAGTTTGTACAAGCAAGCGTGCAGGCAAGCGCGTACGAGTACACGGACCATAAGTGGGACACGTTACGAAAAACAAATGTTCTGTGTTCTTGCTCTGGTATTCGGAATCCAAATTATGTGTTACATCGGCGGGTTGAAGATTTTTTTATTAAACGTTATTTGCTCACTTTAAAAGGAGGATAGACGGTGGAAGATATTATAGCCACATTAAATTAATTATAAAATATTTTGCTTTACAGCTTCTTCCTCATGTAGCCTTGGTACTTGAAACGTGAATTACGTGGTAAATCGGACTAATTATCAAACTGATAATTAGTTATAAAACAAATGAACAGTCTATGTTTTCAGAATACGCCAGTTATAAAGTAAATGCTTAAGTTATCGTTTTCTGTGTGTGAAGTTCTTGTACACGCCTGAAAAATATGTAGGAAACGAAGCAGCTTTATTTATTAATGCACCATTAAACAAATGTTTTATAATGTTTCCTGCATGTGTTCCCTCGATATCTGGAATCCGAATAATGTGTTAGTTACATCAGCGCGTTATTTTTATTTATGCTTTTAATCAGTTTTACATATTTTGTAGTTTGTTAGTTATTGGTATTACGGTTTACGAAATCTGAATAATGTCTGCAATTTATAATCAGAATACGTCACATTAAATTAGTTATAAAATAAACATTTTCTACTGTTTCCTGTGTATGCAGAGCTGATATTGTTAAACGTCAAATGGTGATGGAGATTGAAATGTTCGATAAAATTTGATAAGTCTCTTAAGTTTTTTGCTTGTTCTTCTTATGAGAACGAGTTGTAAAGCGGAAATTTGCAAAAAAAAATTGTATACAAAATGTTATTTTATAACCTATGAAACAGAGTGTTGCAATTTGAGTTCGAAATAAGTTATAAATGTTTTATACTACTTACTTTTTATGTTTCCCTCGTACTTGGAATCCGAATCATGTGATATATTGGCACGTTATTATCACAATACGCCACATGACCTTTAATTATAAATTAAGACTTTGTTAAAAGATAATCTGAATTAAGTATCAGTGTGTTATCAGATTAAACCATACATTGAATTAATGAAAAAAAAAATTTGCGGTCTCTCGTATGTATGAAGTCCTTGTACACGGCTGAACGACAACAACGGACGATTGAAACGACATTAACAAATGTTTAAAATTTGTTTTGTATAGCTTCCTGTATGTTTCCCTAGTGCTCTGAACCAAATTACGTGTTTGCATTAGCGCCATTAGATTTAAACCACCCAAAACCAGTTCTTTTCACTCACACCATGAAAGCAAATTTTATTTAATTTAATTGTACCACATGAAATTGTTAGAACATAAATATTTTTAATGTTTTCTTTGCATGAAGTCCTGGTAGTCGGTTGAACGACCGAGACAGCTTTTTAATGTGTAACAACTGAAATTGTGTAAACATAATTTGGATTCAGAGTACTACGGAAACATACGCAAAATGAAGCAATACAAAACTAATTTTATACGAAATATTTGTTTAATGTTATCTCAATCATCCGTGTACAAGGAATTCATACAAAGGAAACTGTAAAAAATACTCTTTTTATTAACCTAATTTATGGTTTAATCTGATAACGCGCTGATACATAATCCGGACTCAGATTACCAGGGCAAAAGTGTTTCAAAACTAATTTAATATAGTTCAATCAATCTGACAGCGATGCGCTAATATAAACCGTAATTTGGATGCAGGACACCGATTGTCGTCCCCCACTATTGCAAAGAATCTTTAAGACCAGGTACAATGTCTGATCTTCCAAAAATTATCTATTTATGACATTTCATTTTATTCAAACTATTACGTTTGCTGCGAAAAGGCTTCACACCGTGTTAAACAGCGTCATAAACCCGTTGAATTGCAATACGTTTAGATCACCATCTAGTGGTGAAAAGTGAAACTATGAGTTTCATGTAGATGTCGCTAATTTATTTGTTGACTGTCGTTGCAGCGGCCGACAAGGAAATAAAGTTTATTAAAAATGATAACATTCTGATAGTCAATGAATTGTTTAATTTAAGTAAAAGAAACCATTTAGATGTATAACTGTTGTATGTATCTTTGGCTTTAAATTATTATTGAGTACTGTAATTTGTAATATTTTATAGATAATTTTCTATAATCTTCCCATGATTTTTTTTATTTTTACGTGGTAACATAGATGATACCCATAACGTTTTTTTGTATAACAGTATAAACGAGAGGATGCGTTTATCACTCGAAACGTAATTTTTTTTGTTATTGTAGAATCTGGTTCTTCTAACTTAAAAATAAAATAAAAATATTACTGGTATTTTCGTACCTGTTATTAATTATAACAATCCGGGGATAGACGAGTCGTTTGCAATGAAATATGTTCGGAAGAAATATTCTTAATTAAATATTTTAAAATTTTGACTATTGTATTCATGATTTTTGAAACGTTTTATGTAAACAAATTTTTTGTTTTATTCATTAATTCGAAGGAAAATTATTCGGTCCCTTGAGTAGAAAAACATTACTTACTTTAATTTTGTGAATCAATAAAAATTAAATTTCTTACCTTGAAAAATAAATAAATCTGAGTCAATTTTGTTGTCTCTCAACTTTTTTAATTAAATGAACAAAATTGAAACTGAAAAGACTTGAAAAAAAAACTCTTTAGCAAGCATTGAATACATCTTTAAATTCATACTTTTATTTAATTAGTAATAATAATTTATCGAAAAAAAATAATAATAAAATGTGCATAATGATAAAAAAAAATTGTCAACATTAGTGATATAAAAAGGTTTTGCAGGTCTCGCAAATCTATACCCAAGAAAATCCTTGATAATACTTTCATCTACGCAGCGAGTTCAAAATTAAACACACAAAAGTCTGTACTGCTTATTTAAAAATCATCAGACTTCTGAATGCCAAAGCAAATTCAAATTTTATAACTTTAAGCAAAACTGGAAAATTTTAAGAAGTAATATAATGCCCAATTTCTACTGGCTCCTTTCCAGTTGTCATCACGCTCCCGTCGTCTCAAAATATTCAATTCATAAATTTGGTTTCGTTCTCACTACAGTATTCTATTTCTTCTTGCATAACAGTATACTCTCAACTCAAACGACTTCAGAACTCGGTACTTTTTCAATAACGCATTTACATTTAAACTCTCTTAATAAATGTTATATTAATTGCCCGCAATGCATTTTATATGGAATACTTAACTATTAAAGGACCGCGTAAAATAATCCTAAATCGTAATATTAAACTAAATTAAATATGAATACCTATCTAAGAAAACACGCTTAACCTAATTATAATCCTAATATTAGATCAAATAATATGGCCGCCTTATATTAAAAAAAAATCAAACCGCCCGCTTTGTATAATTTAAATTAAACAATGTAATATTTATAAAATATTAATAAAGTGTTGACCGTTTATCAGCCTTCTGGTATCGGTCGGTGTGTTTGCCGTCATTGTAAAATAACGTGTCTTTATGCAATCATTTCGCGATTCTATACCTTATACGTATTACCAAACGACGGTATTTCGATTACCAGCCTGCACGTTACCTTAATAATTACTCACTATTTACTTTTAATGGGGAAATCACATGCCAAATGTTATAACTACCCGCAAAATTAAAACAAAAAAAAAAATCGAGATGAACTGTTGCAAATTCCGCATAAAAACCCTTTGTAACTTCCAGTAAGTAACCCTAAGTGATAGTTTAAAGCGCCAAAAAATGTTTTCAAACTACAATTTTAGGGGGAGGAAATAGCGTTAACAGTATAAGAGATATGGTTGGATAAAAATTGTAAACAAGTGTCTTTTTAAACTACGATAAAATTTTTATATTACCAGTTAATTCCAAATTCAAACTACCTCTTTTGCTTAAAAAAAACAAGGTCGATTGTTGCAATCTGCATCAAAGTTGATGCATTCGTTCGAAAAATGTCATTAAGAGAAAATTTAAAAAAAGCATTTTTCAAATTAACATCTGAAATTTTTGATGGACTGATGTTTAGTATTCAATGATCTTTTTGTCTTTAAAACAACTGCGTACGAGAGACCATATTTGAAATTCAAATTATATCGGCGTTATGCACTGCTATCTGGATAGGTGAAATTTCTGCTACGTAGAACTATAATGGGCGACGAAACAAGAAATAAATGTATTTTATGCTTTCTGCACGGTACCACTTGACGTGCGTATTTTGGTTATAACGCGCCGATATAATTCAAATTTCAAATACTAGGACAACATACGTAAGAAGTTGTGAGAAACATTTGTTTAATATTCCTCATAAAAAGAATTAATATTTCGAGTATGAGGGCAAATTGAACTATTTCTAGCACGTGGCTGATAGGTAACTAGCAAACTAGACAGCTTCATTTTTTAACATAAAATGCCAGAGTAAACAAATGTTTTCTATTTCTTCCTGCGTATGTGCTTCGGTATATGGAATCCGATTATGTATTACTTAAGCGCTTTATTGTCAGATTGCCCTACATATATTAAATTTATTACAAATTATTGTGTGTGTACTTATCAATGTACGTGCGTGAGAAGTTAAACTTCTTTGGTGTAATTAGAAAATTGTTTTTAATTGCATGCAAATAATTAATTATAATAAATAATAATAGGACTGGAGTGTAAGAGTCAATACGGTTGATAATATTTATTTTAAATTTGAAAAATTAAGTAAAATAATACATATTTACTAACAAAAATATAATATAAATTCTATCTTTTTATTTGAAATTATAAAACAATATGAACGTAAGAAGAAAGATTTATTGATTGAAAACATATTCCGAATAATTATCAACACTTTCTTATAATGCTTGCTCCATATTGCCACTTGAAATTATGGAAGATAAAAATAATTATCTATGGAACATTACGAAAATTATAGTATTTAACAATAATTTAAGCTAAAATGAAGTATCAAAAATCTAAATATACTGACGTTAATCAAGTCGCAAAAAAGTATAACTTTAAAAAAAGTGTTTTATGGTTTTCTTTCTATGAAGTCGAGATACACGGACGATTGAGATAGGTTTAATTTTTAATCGGAATACGCAACATTTAGCCTGTTCGTTGGCGATTTTTTTGGCACATGCTCTGAAAAATTTTTTACTGCGCATGCTCTAGAAACAAAAATAACGCATATAAATTTTTATATAGAATTTGTTGAAAACTTGATAGGTAACCAAAAGTTAGGGTTTTTAAATGATATTAATAAAAAAAATGTCGACAAAAGATATTTTTGTTAATATCCCAAAAATTATATCCTATTTGGGTCACACACGAAACGCAGATTAAAATACAATCGGGTAATTCATATCCTTAATAATATTATTTAAAATTATCATACTGAAACTTAACAGGCATCTGATAATTTTTGAGATATTATAAAAATTAAAAAAAAATTAACAGTTTAGTTTGTAACAAATTAAGTTGGAAAAACTACACATTTGTACACTAAATTTTAAAAATAATTTCAAATAATTATTTATGGGTAAAAAATTTGAAAAAATGGTCAGATATCTGCTTTTCAAAAAAGTTGCAACTAAATTTTCATTCTTACTCTTATTTTTTGTTTCTAGATAAAAATGTGAATCTTTCCGAAAATAACAAAAACAAAGATTCAAATTATGAGGACAACGATTTTGACATGAGCGAATATCTTTTTTTCAAGAAGAATGATAACACTCTATCATTGAAGAAAACAGATAAAGGGAAAAGTCAGTCCAGATCCAGTTGCCGGTCCAGTAAGCAGAAGAAAGACGAGTACGATTGGCAAAACCAAGATACATTGGCTCTGATTCGAAATTATGACCGTTTAGACGGAAAAATTATCCGATTCAGAAAAAATATTTTTAGGAAAATATTATAAATGATTTAACAAGTCAAAAATTCAATGTCACTAAAATCCAGTGTCAGACTAAATGGTCGAGCCTCTATGAAAATTATAACTTCAGATCCTTTGAAATTTTACGACGAGATTGATGAATTTCTGGAACATAAACTAGCAAACTCGTCGCAACATTCATTAGATTCGTTACCGAAGAAAAATAATGAAGAAAATACAGAGAACAAATAAAATACTAGCAAGAAAATTGGAAGTAAAAAAGAGTGTGAAAAGAAGAAAAAACTCTCTGACGATGACGAAGAAAACAAACTTTTACTGAAAAAAGCAAAACTTGAACTAGCGAAAGAATAATTAAAAGTGGAAAAAGAAAACTGTGAGTTAATTAGAAAATATATTCAACTTAAAGAGGGAGCTTAATTTGGAATTTAAAACAAACTACTTGTTTATTTGTAATCAATCCTTTGGTTAATATTTTACTGTGTGAATGGGTTATTGATAAGGTACCGAGTTCTGAAGTCGTTTGAGTTGAGAGTATACTGTGATGCATGAAGAAATAGAATACTGTAGTGAGAACAAGTCCCAACGAGATTTTTTTTTTTATTTTAAATTTTTACTGGTAATTATAACATTTGGCATGTGGTTTCCCCATTAAAAGTACATAGTGAGTTATTATTAAGGTAACGTGCAGGCTGGTAATCGAAATACCGTCGTTTGGTAATACGTATAAGGTATAGAATCGCGAAATGTTTGCATAAAGACACGTTATTTTACAATGACGGCAAACACACCGACCGATACCAGAAGGCTGATAAACGGTCAACACTTTATTAATATTTTATAAATATTATACTATTGTTTAATTTAAATTACACAAAGCGGGCGGTTTGATTTTTTTTTAATATGAGGCGGCCATATTATTTCATCTAATATTATGATTATAATTAGGTTAAGTGTGTTTTCTTAGATAGATATTTAATTTAGTTTAACATTACGATTTACGATTACCTTAAACGGTTCTTTAATAGTTAGGTATTCTAAATAAAATGCATAGCGGGCAATCAATATAACATTTATTAAGAGAGTTTTTAGCGGATTAAAATAGTTTATTTTTATTTGGAATTAGTTTACATAAACTTACGGGCAACTTCATTGGGTATTTTTGTTTGAAACATTTTCCTTTAATATTTTATTTTAGTGTTTAGTAGTTTAAGTACTTATTAATTCAGGTTTAAAATTTATTGCGGATAATAATATATAAGTGATGCTTAGTTTTTTTTTGTTACATGTTTTCGTCGGCCCTTATTAGTATAATTGCAGTAACTTTTTTGTTAAGAATGCTCGGAGGAGTTTCCGCAGGCGGCCAATAGTATTATTTGTTTTTCCTTTATATAATAAATATTTTTTTAAAGTGATTGCGTGTTTGTGTGGATATCATATTTATTTTATACTCGTTTCGGTGAAATTATTTTGCGATTCCGTAGGAGTTTATTTTTTATTTTCCTACTAACTTGATTTTATTTATTTTTCTTTTTTAGTATACATCTACAGCGTAATAATGTCTGATAAAAATAGATTGCGGGCACTCTACGAAGATTTTGCGGAGTATAGAATCCAGTTCATGAAAGCGTACGAGGTATTATTGTTGGCGACTTTGGATGATTCCAAGCGTGAGTATGAGGCGGTTCTGACCGAGGTGGATGCGGCCCTTCTCCGAATTTTCGAAATAGCTGATTAGATCAAATTGGCCTTTGGCGACTTAGGATGCGAAAAAGAATAGGAACATACAGCCGGACCGGGTTCGATCTTGGCCAGCTCTGCCGACGCGAGGGGCTTAATTTTGCGCTTGCCGACATTGAAGGTAAGAAAACACTTCGAATTTATTTCGTCTTGCATTCTCATTCTATGATAGAAATAAAACAACAATTAACATAAAAAAGTGTTCAAAAATGTGGTTTCGAAGAAATAAGATCACTCAGTTATTTTTACATTTAATTTTCGAATTCATAAAAAACCGGCAGTACTTAGGACATTGTGAATGAACACAGAAATGAATTTATTGTGTTTTTAACACATACGTGCAACTGGATATTACAATTTATTTGTCAAAATTGAAAGCTGTCACATAACCATAGAGTACATATTTCTTCGATATATTCACAAACAAAGAATGAAAGAAGTGACTGACGTGATGGCGTAATAATTATACAAGTGCGACAGAGATGTCTATAATTATAACAGCTTCCGAATTATTTGACTTAGCGACCGCTTTGGACTTTACCGATCTTACGAGTTAAACGAAGACAAGACGCGTCGTATAAACGAAGAGGCAACATAGTGGCAAAATGTCTCTTTATTTATTTACCTTTGACATAGATCAAATCTGCTCAAGAATTTTTCACGTCCGCACATTTTTCGTTTCAAATTTTATAGATATTCTAAAGTACAATGTAAATTTACAGGACGATCTGTAACTTAAAAATATTTATTTGGTTTTATTCTTCATGAGGCGTAATGAAATTATTTATTACCTACTTATAGTCCGTCTTAAATATACATGTATTATTTATTTGAGATTAATTTTGGTGTACCGTACATTACGTGCTGTAGAAAATTAAAAATCGTAAGCAATACTTTTCAAATTCAAAAAATATTTCAATTTACAGTTCAGAATACACTATCAAACTAAAAACTAATACTTACAACTAATAAGTAAGTAGATATATAACTTAGTTCATTTTTATTATGTGAATGTATTTTTATATTTCGTGTTTGCAAATGATTCTTTACATTACTTTTTTACAAGCCACATTTTTTAAATATGGCTTTAATTGATTATCTTTGTGTTGCTATTCCTAAACGTTTTTCATAACTAGTTCTGATTTTCACAGATAAAATATTTCGGATTTATAAATAAGATGAAATTATAAGCTATGTTTCGTTTCATGTTCAATACTAACTAAACTATGTAACTGGTATGTATGAACTGAGATTATACTAAAAATTTTCACCTTAATTTGTGCACGTAAACATTTGATACGTTTATTTAATGTATGTTTAAGAATACATTGAGACTGCAAAAATGTTTCGAAAAGAGATTTTTCTAGGAATTAAAAAGTACGAACAAAAAATTGTAAAAAGAGATTTATGTGTGGTAAAATAATAAAAATTTCCTTAGAAAATACTCTAAAATTGCGAGAATTCTCTAGAGATACAATGTATTTGAAATACATAGGCGTTGTTATCTGATACGTGCAATATAATTTTACTATAAACATTTATTCTATGTCATATGGTATAGTAATTTTAACAATGTAAATGCAAATTAAAGATAACAATTATTACTACGACGTAAAATTATTTCCAATGGATCCGATGACAAATAAAGAAAATGATGATAAGCTGCTTAAGAAATATGAAATTTAATAAAAATATAAGAAAATTAATTTCTTAATTTCATTTTATTGAAATAATGAATGTTTTAAAATTTAATGCCTCTTAGTAATTCAGCCTTTTGGAACATACATTTCACAACAATAATATATGCACACTTTTGGCTTTATTTTAAAATATTTTATAACTTTGAATGTCTTATATGGATGCATAGAAATTTCTATGTATATACACTGTAATGTAGTTTTTGTTTAACGATGTATGTTTGTTTATGATTCGTAAATAAGTTGCAATGTAGAATTTTCACCAAATATTTTATGAACAATAAGATCATTTTCTATATGAAAAAATCGTTTTCCAATCTTTGTCGTCATTTTCTAAATTCGACTTATTTCTGTTTTTCAATAATATCTCATTTTTTGCTAGTTTCGCCTAGATTGTTCTGTATGTAAAAAACGTACAGCCATGAACTTTGTTGTATTTGTTTCTCGAAATTACTGTCAGGAAATATTAACAGGTATTTGACAAGGAATGAAAGATATCGTAATTTCATGCAAATGTCAATTTCCCTTCACGCACAGCTGCATTTGTCACACGATCCCCTTTAATTTTTGGCGCAATTTATTAATAATTAATGTTTATAAACTTTGAACACAAATTACGATCACAGCTTTCTTTCGAATCCAAGGGGTGCAATTTTCGTATTCTGAGACATATTTCGTTTAAGTGACGTATTTGTTGCATTCCGTGTAGGCGATTGAAACATAAAGTCTCTCAACCCATAATGGGAAACTTACTTAAGCATAGGATTTCTGCGATTCGCCCATTCAGTTCTTACGACGTACTGGGTCAATCTGTATGATTCAACGACGGGGTGAAAAAACCTGATAAGTTCTCAAAACTGCTTGTCAGAGCAGCCTGAAATTCGTTTTGTTCTTGCACTGCGACCTTCCAGAACAAAGTTCATTCTTATTTATGTTTAATCGGTCAATAGATACGGAACGGTGTGAATTTTTTTTTTTTTTGAGTGAATTGTTTGCAAAAGGCATTGTCTATCATTTCGGCCGGAGAGAGCTCACGGTAGCGGAGCGAACAAATTCCAAACTGGCGTTCATGTTTACGGTACACGGGTGTTCAGTCGCCCGGTGAGTTATTCTCGCTAACACCTTTTTTAGTAGCAGAGCGTTGTAGTCTTGCGCCGTTGCACTAAGTACTAAAGAAGATATTTGCACAATCGTGACAAATGAAATGCTGCAATAGAAACGATGTTATAAGCGATTAATACATTAAACAATTTACACATATGAAGCAAACATATTGATTGAAAAGTTATTCATTCCGTGAGAGGTGGAAGTTGGAAATATTTCTTTGGGAGTGTCGTCAACATGTTTACAGATGAAAGTTTAAAGACCCTTTAAATTCCCTTTTGCTTGAAAAGTCCAGCAATCGGTCGTCAAAACGTAGAATTAAGTCCCTGAAAACAATGTAGAATAACATTTATTATCACGTGAAGAATTGCGTGACCTAATTTTAAGCGACATCAACTAAAATGAACACTTTTAAGTCTGAATTAAAGAGAGTTAAGCCTCGGCTTGAGCTACGAGTCTTTGCATTATAACCTGGCTTCGGTAATTGTCGCAAGTTAACAGAGCGTATGCACAATTCTTGTATAATATGGATCGTAGTCTGTTTGTCTGTCTGCGTAGGTAATCTCAGAAATTATTACAGGTCGTTTCGTATTAAAAAAATTAGCGGCCGTTCTTGTGTTTTCGATGTAAGGAGTATACCCATGCTGTACTAGGATGAACGGAACGGAACGGAAGCGGATTTTGATCTAAATCATGACCAGTATTGAAATCGAGAGCGATTCCGGGATAAGTATCGAGTAAAACATGTACACAGAACAACGTGGAACAACTTACCGTCCGATTTGTGATGTATTTGAGGGTATGGCTTTGCCTTTCCTTGTCCTTTACTGAATGGATTTAATCATTTCATTTTTGCTTCAAGTGTCCTGCACTTGAATCGTCAAAGTTTGAAGTCGATGCCTGAAAACGAAATGAAAATTAACTATTTAATATTATGTGAATTACTAGATAGAATAACTTGCAAAAATCACTAAACGCTTTTACAAATTAATCCTATTAATAGGCGAAAAGGACTTCATAAGTGAACACTTATTTTTGTTTGAAATATATTTTCAGCAACTACTACATTAACGGTAAAATCTAAAGGTTATCCTGAATTAATAATCAGTACTTACTAACCCTAATGAAATGTAAGTAAACGCTTAAGAAATCCGAGAGATACTTGAACGATCGTTTTATAAAGTCACGAATTTTGACGAAAATATTAAAAAATACAGTCGGGCAACTTTAGAGCGAGAACATACTGAACGACTGACTGACTGACTGACTGACTATTCAAATTAAGGCGGTTCCAAACTGGACAGTTATTTGAAATGAATCATTAAACTAAAAAACAATGGTTAATCGAAACGAATAATTCATAAGAAAAAAAATAAAATAAAATGTGTATTATAAACGCGACCACGTCGGTCACGAGTAGTCCGTCCCTAAAGCGGGAAGTTTACGAAATATAATTATCAATAAGGACTGATTTCCTTACCGGCAAATAAGTAGGAAATAATTCCAGCTGTTTTCCACTAAGCGATGTCAAGTGTTGCAGGTCCCTCGGCAACTGGGACAAAACCACTGTCCATCTGGAGGTGTGACTACCCCGACGCAAGTGAAATGGTACCACTGGTACCTACAGGTCTGAGCGTCACAACCTATCATCGTCTCTCCTTCTATATTTTTTCCACAATAACACCATGGTGTTTCTCGTGGTGCATTGCTGGAAAAATATTTTTATCGATCAAAGTAAACAATTACATTTCGATGCACTCAATATATCATTAGGCAAGTGGACAGTGAACAGTATGAAGACTTACTCTGGATGACTTTCTCTATCAGCCATTTCTGTGTCAGACTCACAGTCGGACGATTCAGAATCACTGCTGTCGGATTTCTCTGAGGAAGAAGTTTCAGAGTCTGACGCGGCCGATTCCGAACTGCACTCACTCGAGGTATCGCTGCTGAATCGGTTCGGCTGCTGTGGCAGGACATTACATTTGTGGGCTCCTATTTGCCATTTCCTCAGAGGACAGTTGGGACATTGTTGGCTCTCCGTGCCGTGTCGCCAATATAAATGCCCCAACAGCGTCTCGTAGTCTTCGAACCAGGCGCAGCATTTGAAGCAAGCGTACAGGACTCGAGACTGTAGAACAAGGAGTAATTGAAACGATAATTAATAAGAACTTTGTAACAGCTCGTTCAAAATCATATAAGACAATAAGTAATAAAAATGCCAATGTCAAACAACTCATTGAATGCCATACGTAAAATTATAGTAATAAATTGGAATTATTCTTTTCATTTATCCGACTATTGTAAAAATCTTTTCATATTTCAAGGAAGTTATCAGAGAGTTGTGGTGAAACACGTAGGTAACCGATATACAAACATAACAATGGATTTCCTAGACGTTGGCCGACGTTGAATATTAACATAATAGTAATGAATGCACTTGAGCATTGAGGAAAATCTAAATCACATAAAATAAAATCAATCACCTTATGCATACTGAGTGGCGTTCGAGAAGAGAGAGAAGAAATATCGAGCAGTGCACAGCGACGCGGAACTGACCACGGTCACAATCAGGGTTGGAATGACGTGAATATGACAAGTCGATGAGTGTTTTATACAGTTAGTTTTCGCTAAGGGATTAATGTCCATTGTCTATTTGACAAACACGTCGTTAACAAAAGACAGCTTAATGGGTTATCGGAACGCAGCGCGATCGACGAGCGCAGCTAACGGTCTTTATTATGATTTCGATGCTTTCGCCGGTGTGAATTGTCTTATTTTTACTTAGTTTGAAAAAAATTGTGAACTATAATATTTCAGGAGAATTTTAATAAAAAAATCTCTTCCACGAGGTTCACGTTTTCGAAGTTACCATATCCTTAATTCTCGAAGGTATTTTTATTGACGAATCATCCTTATTTACCTAAGTTCTGTGTATTTAACGTGTGTATTGTATTTTTTTTTAATATTTTGTAGTTGTTCATAACTGTAACTATTTTTGCGCCCCTAAAATTCCGTTCATGCAATACATAATTATTCAAAAAGTGAAAAACATTTCATCGAAATAAATAATTCATTTGTTGTGTGAATAACTTACGGAAAAGAAGCTTTAGTTAGACACCGCTTGTCACATTCAGGACAATGCGTCGACAAAGGGCCTTAACAGCTCCGAGTCTTCAGCCGCAAGAGCTCGCAGAAAAGACCTTTTAAACATGACCTTTTCACAGGCACGGAGCTTGCACATTTCAGTACGAACACTGGTGTTTATTAAGCAATTCGAATTTCTCTCGTAAATTGGTGATTCGACGACATCTTAACAGAGAATTTTTAAAAGAGATTTAAATATAAATACGCTTAGAGTATTTCCAATGTCGTTCAATGCCTCATCAGACAGGTCTCTCGTCTGTCAGCCGTGCAATACCCAGAGGAATGTTTAAAAACTCAAAATTTTCTGGACACCATTTTCGCTTGATAATTTTTATATCATCTCTCGACATTTGGTGTCGGTCGACGCCAATTAAAATATAATCGGAAGTTGATCGTTTATTAGATTTTAACAAAACAGATATTTCAACCCTAAGGCGAAATTCAATGATAGATGTCGGGTCAGAGGTCACACAGTGACTAACCTAACCTAAGCTGAACATCGCGTTTCTTGAATACAATTAAATATTGTCTATTATATTCGTTGTATACCTTTGAGTTTTGTTTTTGTATTCGCTTTTGAAAGTACGACGTCACACGCCGGTGCTATCTACGCTTTTCTGACATTTCCTGAGATTCTTCATTTTTCATTATGCATTTCTATGATTAGAATCTAATAGAAACCTTATCGTACAAATAATAAATAAAACTTACAAGGCGTAACTGAATTAACAGAAGTCACTTTGAAACAAGTTCCTGTAATAATAACGGCTATCATTTAAATCCTTATTAACGATAACAATGCGCGTCCGCGCCGCTTTGCAATAATCATTAAGAACTAACTGACTTTCGTTAGTGACGCTTTTCAAATTAGGTAATGAGCGTTATTCTTTATATGGAAATAGCACAGTGTTAAAGTACTCTTGTTGTACTTTAAGGCACACCTACCTTGGCGCCTACCGTAGTGAGTTCAGAGTCACCGCGCAGTGCTCCACGACTCTTAGTTCTATTACGTATGCCTAGTTCAAAACGCATACGCAAAATGGTTTCTTTCCGTGTTTAATTACACGATGTCTCCTTTATTTTCATATAATTAAAAAAAAAAATTCTATCAGTTATTTGAAATCCTATATTAAGGTTTCTTATACTTGATGACAAAACGAATCCCTTACGGGATCACTCTCGTTCGAGTGTGTCTGTCTATTCATCTCTCAGAGGATGTGAGGATCGCTTTGTTTACGTCGAGGTGGTCGTACCTCCAGATGGACATTGGTTCTGTCGCAGTAGTCGAGTTAATCTCGATACCTACTCGCTGTTACATAGCAGAAATCAGTATGACTCACTCAACCTTGTTTGCAAAACATATGAGGAATATTGAATATTTATTTATCGATGAGCAGGAGTGTTTTATTATTATTTTTTTTCAATATAATGTCTAGCGTCTTTTGTAGCATAATAAAAGACGATACAAGGAATACGATGCACTTATTTACATTTGATCGTAGGTTAGGCTTATTTTATACTTAAGGCACATCACACATCGAACGATATGTTCCTCTATAGTTATTGTGTGTTTATTTATTTCCTTTGGTCAACATATGCATATTTATAGACAAGTTTGCATCAAAATTTTGTTAGTATTCCTTTTACCGACTGCGATGAAGCAAAAGGTTGATTATATTAATGTTTATATGTATGGATGCTCCTCTCTAGCGTCGCTCCTCGTGAACCGATTTTGATAAATGACGTCGTCGACGTAGCAAGGAAGAGTAATGATTCCGACACCCTATGTACGTATGTATGTATGTATGTATGAATGAATGGATGGATGGAGGTTCGGTGATCGCCCAGTAGTTAAGAGCGTCGCCTTGGACGCAGCAGGTATCGTGTTTGAACCTCACCATGGACGGATCAGATAGATGAACGAACTGATTAAACAGTTTGCATTCACACTTCGTTTGTACTCTCCTTTGAATACGCGCAGCTAAGCTCGCTTATTTTGAGTGATTCATTGCTAATGTTGTACGACAATTAGCAATAAAATAGCAAATTCTTGGAAATACTTAAGTTCAGTTTGAAATATGTTATTTGGACTACACAAAACTATTTCAACGTGTCCAACTCATCCAATACATCATTAATATTTGATTTTAATTTTTATTTTAATGTAAAGTCATTCGAGTAATATGCATGTTAATGTGAAACATTATACACGGAAACATTTAACAATATTGTTTTAGAAACGGTGGGCGCGAATTGTGTCTACATTTAAAAGACGCAAAAGCGTCATGTAGATTTACATATATAAATATATTTCGATACGAAATCGGGTTACTTTTCAGCTTGTCCTCGATCCTGTTCTTTATTTCTCTCGTTTTCTAATTAGTCGAGCGTGTCGTGGTCACAAGATCGAATGTAGATTTTTTTCGAACGTCCTTGTTCGTTAGTATCGTGACACATCTACAACATAGCGGGACTTTCCGTATGATGAAAGGAAAAGAAGTTTTGTGAAGTTTTTTTTTGATATTTGTAGGACAGTTTAAGTAGTGTTGAGCATCGGGCTTGAGTTTGATATCGACATGAATAACAGGAATATTGAGAAGTGAAGTCGAATCGAACAATGAAATTTAAGTTTCAAATCTTACTTGCGACTTAAATACATTATCGTAAGAAACGTCATTCGGTTATTGCTGGTCAATCATTTATATTCGTTGATTTGAAAAGCAGTGTATTCTTTGCCGTCGAATATATACAAAGAAAAAAAAAAACTATATTTATAATAAAGTTATGGTACTTTTGATCAAATCAATACAAATAATAAATGGCTGTTCTCAGCCAACAGAGTTTTGAGCATAGATGGCATAAACGACTGCAGGCATTGATTTTACATTTTTTAGGGTTCTGTTGAATTGATTTCAACCGATTAGAGATATTTTGTGAACATATTTTTAATTTTAAATTTGTTGGGTTTATTTCTATTATAGAATCGAAATGCACGAAGAGATAAATTTGTGTGAAATCGACGTGTTTGGTTCACTTTTAACATCAAACAAAGAAAACACCGACACAATATAAATCGCATATTAATATATAATATAATATGTTGCGTCGATTTGCTTTCGTGTTGTTTGAGAACGTTTCGAACGTTTCGTACGCTATAGCCGTATATTTCGATTCCCTGTTGTCCCTGGCGTCCGCCAGCGGCGCCGGTCACGGAGGCATCAGTACTGCCTCCGAACCGGAAGCAAACGAATTCCAATCCTCAGCATGGATAAATTGACCAGTCAGTTTCTAACTTGATCCGAAAGATAGCCTCGTGCCTCGGAGAACAGGTTATTCCGTCAGCCTCGGTCACTGTTACTGCGTTGTCGACTACGATCATAAGGAGTTTTACGGCCGTACCTGGTCAATCTGTATGATTCAACGACGGGGTGAAAAAACCTGATAAGTTCTCAAAACTGCTTGTCAGAGCAGCCTGAAATTCGTTTTGTTCTTGCACTGCGACCTTCCAGAACAAAGTTCATTCTTATTTATGTTTAATCGGTCAATAGATACGGAACGGTGTGAATTTTTTTTTTTTTTGAGTGAATTGTTTGCAAAAGGCATTGTCTATCATTTCGGCCGGAGAGAGCTCACGGTAGCGGAGCGAACAAATTCCAAACTGGCGTTCATGTTTACGGTACACGGGTGTTCAGTCGCCCGGTGAGTTATTCTCGCTAACACCTTTTTTAGTAGCAGAGCGTTGTCGTCTTGCGCCGTTGCACTAAGTACTAAAGAAGATATTTGCACAATCGTGACAAATGAAATGCTGCAATAGAAACGATGTTATAAGCGATTAATACATTAAACAATTTACACATATGAAGCAAACATATTGATTGAAAAGTTATTCATTCCGTGAGAGGTGGAAGTTGGAAATATTTCTTTGGGAGTGTCGTCAACATGTTTACAGATGAAAGTTTAAAGACCCTTTAAATTCCCTTTTGCTTGAAAAGTCCAGCAATCGGTCGTCAAAACGTAGAATTAAGTCCCTGAAAACAATGTAGAATAACATTTATTATCACGTGAAGAATTGCGTGACCTAATTTTAAGCGACATCAACTAAAATGAACACTTTTAAGTCTGAATTAAAGAGAGTTAAGCCTCGGCTTGAGCTACGAGTCTTTGCATTATAACCTGGCTTCGGTAATTGTCGCAAGTTAACAGAGCGTATGCACAATTCTTGTATAATATGGATCGTAGTCTGTTTGTCTGTCTGCGTAGGTAATCTCAGAAATTATTACAGGTCGTTTCGTATTAAAAATTAGCGGCCGTTCTTGTGTTTTCGATGTAAGGAGTATACCCATGCTGTACTAGGATGAACGGAACGGAACGGAAGCGGATTTTGATCTAAATCATGACCAGTATTGAAATCGAGAGCGATTCCGGGATAAGTATCGAGTAAAACATGTACACAGAACAACGTGGAACAACTTACCGTCCGATTTGTGATGTATTTGAGGGTATGGCTTTGCCTTTCCTTGTCCTTTACTGAATGGATTTAATCATTTCATTTTTGCTTCAAGTGTCCTGCACTTGAATCGTCAAAGTTTGAAGTCGATGCCTGAAAACGAAATGAAAAATTAACTATTTAATATTATGTGAATTACTAGATAGAATAACTTGCAAAAATCACTAAACGCTTTTACAAATTAATCCTATTAATAGGCGAAAAGGACTTCATAAGTGAACACTTATTTTGTTTGAAATATATTTTCAGCAACTACTACATTAACGGTAAAATCTAAAGGTTATCCTGAATTAATAATCAGTACTTACTAACCCTAATGAAATGTAAGTAAACGCTTAAGAAATCCGAGAGATACTTGAACGATCGTTTTTATAAAGTCACGAATTTTGACGAAAAATATTAAAAAAATACAGTCGGGCAACTTTAGAGCGAGAACATACTGAACGACTGACTGACTGACTGACTGACTATTCAAATTAAGGCGGTTCCAAACTGGACAGTTATTTGAAATGAATCATTAAACTAAAAAACAATGGTTAATCGAAACGAATAATTCATAAGAAAAAAAATAAAATAAAATGTGTATTATAAACGCGACCACGTCGGTCACGAGTAGTCCGTCCCTAAAGCGGGAAGTTTACGAAATATAATTATCAATAAGGACTGATTTCCTTACCGGCAAATAAGTAGGAAATAATTCCAGCTGTTTTCCACTAAGCGATGTCAAGTGTTGCAGGTCCCTCGGCAACTGGGACAAAACCACTGTCCATCTGGAGGTGTGACTACCCCGACGCAAGTGAAATGGTACCACTGGTACCTACAGGTCTGAGCGTCACAACCTATCATCGTCTCTCCTTCTATATTTTTTCCACAATAACACCATGGTGTTTCTCGTGGTGCATTGCTGGAAAAAAATATTTTTTATCGATCAAAGTAAACAATTACATTTCGATGCACTCAATATATCATTAGGCAAGTGGACAGTGAACAGTATGAAGACTTACTCTGGATGACTTTCTCTATCAGCCATTTCTGTGTCAGACTCACAGTCGGACGATTCAGAATCACTGCTGTCGGATTTCTCTGAGGAAGAAGTTTCAGAGTCTGACGCGGCCGATTCCGAACTGCACTCACTCGAGGTATCGCTGCTGAATCGGTTCGGCTGCTGTGGCAGGACATTACATTTGTGGGCTCCTATTTGCCATTTCCTCAGAGGACAGTTGGGACATTGTTGGCTCTCCGTGCCGTGTCGCCAATATAAATGCCCCAACAGCGTCTCGTAGTCTTCGAACCAGGCGCAGCATTTGAAGCAAGCGTACAGGACTCGAGACTGTAGAACAAGGAGTAATTGAAACGATAATTAATAAGAACTTTTGTAACAGCTCGTTCAAAATCATATAAGACAATAAGTAATAAAAAAATGCCAATGTCAAACAACTCATTGAATGCCATACGTAAAATTATAGTAATAAATTGGAATTATTCTTTTCATTTATCCGACTATTGTAAAAATCTTTTCATATTTCAAGGAAGTTATCAGAGAGTTGTGGTGAAACACGTAGGTAACCGATATACAAACATAACAATGGATTTCCTAGACGTTGGCCGACGTTGAATATTAACATAATAGTAATGAATGCACTTGAGCATTGAGGAAAATCTAAATCACATAAAATAAAATCAATCACCTTATGCATACTGAGTGGCGTTCGAGAAGAGAGAGAAGAAGAAATATCGAGCAGTGCACAGCGACGCGGAACTGACCACGGTCACAATCAGGGTTGGAATGACGTGAATATGACAAGTCGATGAGTGTTTTATACAGTTAGTTTTCGCTAAGGGATTAATGTCCATTGTCTATTTGACAAACACGTCGTTAACAAAGACAGCTTAATGGGTTATCGGAACGCAGCGCGATCGACGAGCGCAGCTAACGGTCTTTATTATGATTTCGATGCTTTCGCCGGTGTGAATTGTCTTATTTTTACTTAGTTTGAAAAAAAATTGTGAACTATAATATTTCAGGAGAATTTTAATAAAAAAATCTCTTCCACGAGGTTCACGTTTTCGAAGTTACCATATCCTTAATTCTCGAAGGTATTTTTATTGACGAATCATCCTTATTTACCTAAGTTCTGTGTATTTAACGTGTGTATTGTATTTTTTTTTAATATTTTGTAGTTGTTCATAACTGTAACTATTTTTGCGCCCCTAAAATTCCGTTCATGCAATACATAATTATTCAAAAAGTGAAAAACATTTCATCGAAATAAATAATTCATTTGTTGTGTGAATAACTTACGGAAAAGAAGCTTTAGTTAGACACCGCTTGTCACATTCAGGACAATGCGTCGACAAAGGGCCTTAACAGCTCCGAGTCTTCAGCCGCAAGAGCTCGCAGAAAAGACCTTTTAAACATGACCTTTTCACAGGCACGGAGCTTGCACATTTCAGTACGAACACTGGTGTTTATTAAGCAATTCGAATTTCTCTCGTAAATTGGTGATTCGACGACATCTTAACAGAGAATTTTTTTAAAAGAGATTTAAATATAAATACGCTTAGAGTATTTCCAATGTCGTTCAATGCCTCATCAGACAGGTCTCTCGTCTGTCAGCCGTGCAATACCCAGAGGAATGTTTAAAAACTCAAAATTTTCTGGACACCATTTTCGCTTGATAATTTTTATATCATCTCTCGACATTTGGTGTCGGTCGACGCCAATTAAAATATAATCGGAAGTTGATCGTTTATTAGGATTTTAACAAAACAGATATTTCAACCCTAAGGCGAAATTCAATGATAGATGTCGGGGTCAGAGGTCACACAGTGACTAACCTAACCTAAGCTGAACATCGCGTTTCTTGAATACAATTAAATATTGTCTATTATATTCGTTGTATACCTTTGAGTTTTGTTTTTTGTATTCGCTTTTGGAAAGTACGACGTCACACGCCGGTGCTATCTACGCTTTTCTGACATTTCCTGAGATTCTTCATTTTTTCATTATGCATTTCTATGATTAGAATCTAATAGAAACCTTATCGTACAAATAATAAATAAAAAACTTACAAGGCGTAACTGAATTAACAGAAGTCACTTTGAAACAAGTTCCTGTAATAATAACGGCTATCATTTAAATCCTTATTAACGATAACAATGCGCGTCCGCGCCGCTTTGCAATAATCATTAAGAACTAACTGACTTTCGTTAGTGACGCTTTTCAAATTAGGTAATGAGCGTTATTCTTTATATGGAAATAGCACAGTGTTAAAGTACTCTTGTTGTACTTTAAGGCACACCTACCTTGGCGCCTACCGTAGTGAGTTCAGAGTCACCGCGCAGTGCTCCACGACTCTTAGTTCTATTACGTATGCCTAGTTCAAAACGCATACGCAAAATGGTTTCTTTCCGTGTTTAATTACACGATGTCTCCTTTATTTTCATATAATTAAAAAAAAAAATTCTATCAGTTATTTGAAATCCTATATTAAGGTTTCTTATACTTGATGACAAAACGAATCCCTTACGGGATCACTCTCGTTCGAGTGTGTCTGTCTATTCATCTCTCAGAGGATGTGAGGATCGCTTTGTTTACGTCGAGGTGGTCGTACCTCCAGATGGACATTGGTTCTGTCGCAGTAGTCGAGTTAATCTCGATACCTACTCGCTGTTACATAGCAGAAATCAGTATGACTCACTCAACCTTGTTTGCAAAACATATGAGGAATATTGAATATTTATTTATCGATGAGCAGGAGTGTTTTATTATTATTTTTTTTTCAATATAATGTCTAGCGTCTTTTTTGTAGCATAATAAAAGACGATACAAGGAATACGATGCACTTATTTACATTTGATCGTAGGTTAGGCTTATTTTATACTTAAGGCACATCACACATCGAACGATATGTTCCTCTATAGTTATTGTGTGTTTATTTATTTCCTTTTGGTCAACATATGCATATTTATAGACAAGTTTGCATCAAAATTTTGTTAGTATTCCTTTTTACCGACTGCGATGAAGCAAAAGGGTTGATTATATTAATGTTTATATGTATGGATGCTCCTCTCTAGCGTCGCTCCTCGTGAACCGATTTTGATAAATGACGTCGTCGACGTAGCAAGGAAGAGTAATGATTCCGACACCCTATGTACGTATGTATGTATGTATGTATGAATGAATGGATGGATGGAGGTTCGGTGATCGCCCAGTAGTTAAGAGCGTCGCCTTGGACGCAGCAGGTATCGTGTTTGAACCTCACCATGGACGGATCAGATAGATGAACGAACTGATTAAACAGTTTGCATTCACACTTCGTTTGTACTCTCCTTTGAATACGCGCAGCTAAGCTCGCTTATTTTGAGTGATTCATTGCTAATGTTGTACGACAATTAGCAATAAAATAGCAAATTCTTGGAAATACTTAAGTTCAGTTTGAAATATGTTATTTGGACTACACAAAACTATTTCAACGTGTCCAACTCATCCAATACATCATTAATATTTGATTTTAATTTTTTTATTTTAATGTAAAGTCATTCGGAGTAATATGCATGTTAATGTGAAACATTATACACGGAAACATTTAACAATATTGTTTTAGAAACGGTGGGCGCGAATTGTGTCTACACTTAAAAAGACGCAAAAGCGTCATGTAGATTTACATATATAAATATATTTCGATACGAAATCGGGTTACTTTTTCAGCTTGTCCTCGATCCTGTTCTTTATTTCTCTCCGTTTTCTAATTAGTCGAGCGTGTCGTGGTCACAAGATCGAATGTAGATTTTTTTCGAACGTCCTTGTTCGTTAGTATCGTGACACATCTACAACATAGCGGGACTTTCCGTATGATGAAAGGAAAAGAAGTTTTGTGAAGTTTTTTTTTTTTTTTTTTGATATTTGTAGGACAGTTTAAGTAGTGTTGAGCATCGGGCTTGAGTTTGATATCGACATGAATAACAGGAATATTGAGAAGTGAAGTCGAATCGAACAATGAAATTTAAGTTTCAAATCTTACTTGCGACTTAAATACATTATCGTAAGAAACGTCATTCGGTTATTGCTGGTCAATCATTTATATTCGTTGATTTGAAAAGCAGTGTATTCTTTGCCGTCGAATATATACAAAGAAAAAAAAAAAAAAACTATATTTATAATAAAGTTATGGTACTTTTGATCAAATCAATACAAATAATAAATGGCTGTTCTCAGCCAACAGAGTTTTGAGCATAGATGGCATAAACGACTGCAGGCATTGATTTTACATTTTTTAGGGTTCTGTTGAATTGATTTCAACCGATTAGAGATATTTTGTGAACATATTTTTAATTTTAAATTTGTTGGGTTTATTTCTATTATAGAATCGAAATGCACGAAGAGATAAATTTGTGTGAAATCGACGTGTTTGGTTCACTTTTAACATCAAACAAAGAAAAACACCGACACAATATAAATCGCATATTAATATATAATATAATATGTTGCGTCGATTTGCTTTCGTGTTGTTTGAGAACGTTTCGAACGTTTCGTACGCTATAGCCGTATATTTCGATTCCCTGTTGTCCCTGGCGTCCGCCAGCGGCGCCGGTCACGGAGGCATCAGTACTGCCTCCGAACCGGAAGCAAACGAATTCCAATCCTCAGCATGGATAAATTGACCAGTCAGTTTCTAACTTGATCCGAAAGATAGCCTCGTGCCTCGGAGAACAGGTTATTCCGTCAGCCTCGGTCACTGTTACTGCGTTGTCGACTACGATCATAAGGAGTTTTACGGCCGTACCTGGTCAATCTGTATGATTCAACGACGGGGTGAAAAAACCTGATAAGTTCTCAAAACTGCTTGTCAGAGCAGCCTGAAATTCGTTTTGTTCTTGCACTGCGACCTTCCAGAACAAAGTTCATTCTTATTTATGTTTAATCGGTCAATAGATACGGAACGGTGTGAATTTTTTTTTTTTGAGTGAATTGTTTGCAAAAGGCATTGTCTATCATTTCGGCCGGAGAGAGCTCACGGTAGCGGAGCGAACAAATTCCAAACTGGCGTTCATGTTTACGGTACACGGGTGTTCAGTCGCCCGGTGAGTTATTCTCGCTAACACCTTTTTTAGTAGCAGAGCGTTGTCGTCTTGCGCCGTTGCACTAAGTACTAAAGAAGATATTTGCACAATCGTGACAAATGAAATGCTGCAATAGAAACGATGTTATAAGCGATTAATACATTAAACAATTTACACATATGAAGCAAACATATTGATTGAAAAGTTATTCATTCCGTGAGAGGTGGAAGTTGGAAATATTTCTTTGGGAGTGTCGTCAACATGTTTACAGATGAAAGTTTAAAGACCCTTTAAATTCCCTTTTGCTTGAAAAGTCCAGCAATCGGTCGTCAAAACGTAGAATTAAGTCCCTGAAAACAATGTAGAATAACATTTATTATCACGTGAAGAATTGCGTGACCTAATTTTAAGCGACATCAACTAAAATGAACACTTTTAAGTCTGAATTAAAGAGAGTTAAGCCTCGGCTTGAGCTACGAGTCTTTGCATTATAACCTGGCTTCGGTAATTGTCGCAAGTTAACAGAGCGTATGCACAATTCTTGTATAATATGGATCGTAGTCTGTTTGTCTGTCTGCGTAGGTAATCTCAGAAATTATTACAGGTCGTTTCGTATTAAAAAAATTAGCGGCCGTTCTTGTGTTTTCGATGTAAGGAGTATACCCATGCTGTACTAGGATGAACGGAACGGAACGGAAGCGGATTTTTGATCTAAATCATGACCAGTATTGAAATCGAGAGCGATTCCGGGATAAGTATCGAGTAAAACATGTACACAGAACAACGTGGAACAACTTACCGTCCGATTTGTGATGTATTTGAGGGTATGGCTTTGCCTTTCCTTGTCCTTTACTGAATGGATTTAATCATTTCATTTTTGCTTCAAGTGTCCTGCACTTGAATCGTCAAAGTTTGAAGTCGATGCCTGAAAACGAAATGAAAAATTAACTATTTAATATTATGTGAATTACTAGATAGAATAACTTGCAAAAATCACTAAACGCTTTTACAAATTAATCCTATTAATAGGCGAAAAGGACTTCATAAGTGAACACTTATTTTGTTTGAAATATATTTTCAGCAACTACTACATTAACGGTAAAATCTAAAGGTTATCCTGAATTAATAATCAGTACTTACTAACCCTAATGAAATGTAAGTAAACGCTTAAGAAATCCGAGAGATACTTGAACGATCGTTTTATAAAGTCACGAATTTTGACGAAAATATTAAAAAATACAGTCGGGCAACTTTAGAGCGAGAACATACTGAACGACTGACTGACTGACTGACTGACTATTCAAATTAAGGCGGTTCCAAACTGGACAGTTATTTGAAATGAATCATTAAACTAAAAAACAATGGTTAATCGAAACGAATAATTCATAAGAAAAAAAATAAAATAAAATGTGTATTATAAACGCGACCACGTCGGTCACGAGTAGTCCGTCCCTAAAGCGGGAAGTTTACGAAATATAATTATCAATAAGGACTGATTTCCTTACCGGCAAATAAGTAGGAAATAATTCCAGCTGTTTTCCACTAAGCGATGTCAAGTGTTGCAGGTCCCTCGGCAACTGGGACAAAACCACTGTCCATCTGGAGGTGTGACTACCCCGACGCAAGTGAAATGGTACCACTGGTACCTACAGGTCTGAGCGTCACAACCTATCATCGTCTCTCCTTCTATATTTTTTCCACAATAACACCATGGTGTTTCTCGTGGTGCATTGCTGGAAAAAAATATTTTTTATCGATCAAAGTAAACAATTACATTTCGATGCACTCAATATATCATTAGGCAAGTGGACAGTGAACAGTATGAAGACTTACTCTGGATGACTTTCTCTATCAGCCATTTCTGTGTCAGACTCACAGTCGGACGATTCAGAATCACTGCTGTCGGATTTCTCTGAGGAAGAAGTTTCAGAGTCTGACGCGGCCGATTCCGAACTGCACTCACTCGAGGTATCGCTGCTGAATCGGTTCGGCTGCTGTGGCAGGACATTACATTTGTGGGCTCCTATTTGCCATTTCCTCAGAGGACAGTTGGGACATTGTTGGCTCTCCGTGCCGTGTCGCCAATATAAATGCCCCAACAGCGTCTCGTAGTCTTCGAACCAGGCGCAGCATTTGAAGCAAGCGTACAGGACTCGAGACTGTAGAACAAGGAGTAATTGAAACGATAATTAATAAGAACTTTTGTAACAGCTCGTTCAAAATCATATAAGACAATAAGTAATAAAAAAAAATGCCAATGTCAAACAACTCATTGAATGCCATACGTAAAATTATAGTAATAAATTGGAATTATTCTTTTCATTTATCCGACTATTGTAAAAATCTTTTCATATTTCAAGGAAGTTATCAGAGAGTTGTGGTGAAACACGTAGGTAACCGATATACAAACATAACAATGGATTTCCTAGACGTTGGCCGACGTTGAATATTAACATAATAGTAATGAATGCACTTGAGCATTGAGGAAAATCTAATTCACATAAAATAAAATCAATCACCTTATGCATACTGAGTGGCGTTCGAGAAGAGAGAGAAGAAGAAATATCGAGCAGTGCACAGCGACGCGGAACTGACCACGGTCACAATCAGGGTTGGAATGACGTGAATATGACAAGTCGATGAGTGTTTTATACAGTTAGTTTTCGCTAAGGGATTAATGTCCATTGTCTATTTGACAAACACGTCGTTAACAAAAGACAGCTTAATGGGTTATCGGAACGCAGCGCGATCGACGAGCGCAGCTAACGGTCTTTATTATGATTTCGATGCTTTCGCCGGTGTGAATTGTCTTATTTTTACTTAGTTTGAAAAAAATTGTGAACTATAATATTTCAGGAGAATTTTAATAAAAAAAATCTCTTCCACGAGGTTCACGTTTTCGAAGTTACCATATCCTTAATTCTCGAAGGTATTTTTATTGACGAATCATCCTTATTTACCTAAGTTCTGTGTATTTAACGTGTGTATTGTATTTTTTTTTAATATTTTGTAGTTGTTCATAACTGTAACTATTTTGCGCCCTAAAATTCCGTTCATGCAATACATAATTATTCAAAAAGTGAAAAACATTTCATCGAAATAAATAATTCATTTGTTGTGTGAATAACTTACGGAAAAGAAGCTTTAGTTAGACACCGCTTGTCACATTCAGGACAATGCGTCGACAAAGGGCCTTAACAGCTCCGAGTCTTCAGCCGCAAGAGCTCGCAGAAAAGACCTTTTAAACATGACCTTTTCACAGGCACGGAGCTTGCACATTTCAGTACGAACACTGGTGTTTATTAAGCAATTCGAATTTCTCTCGTAAATTGGTGATTCGACGACATCTTAACAGAGAATTTTTAAAAGAGATTTAAATATAAATACGCTTAGAGTATTTCCAATGTCGTTCAATGCCTCATCAGACAGGTCTCTCGTCTGTCAGCCGTGCAATACCCAGAGGAATGTTTAAAAAACTCAAAATTTTCTGGACACCATTTTCGCTTGATAATTTTTATATCATCTCTCGACATTTGGTGTCGGTCGACGCCAATTAAAATATAATCGGAAGTTGATCGTTTATTAGGATTTTAACAAAACAGATATTTCAACCCTAAGGCGAAATTCAATGATAGATGTCGGGGTCAGAGGTCACACAGTGACTAACCTAACCTAAGCTGAACATCGCGTTTCTTGAATACAATTAAATATTGTCTATTATATTCGTTGTATACCTTTGAGTTTTGTTTTTTGTATTCGCTTTTGGAAAGTACGACGTCACACGCCGGTGCTATCTACGCTTTTCTGACATTTCCTGAGATTCTTCATTTTTTCATTATGCATTTCTATGATTAGAATCTAATAGAAACCTTATCGTACAAATAATAAATAAAAAAACTTACAAGGCGTAACTGAATTAACAGAAGTCACTTTGAAACAAGTTCCTGTAATAATAACGGCTATCATTTAAATCCTTATTAACGATAACAATGCGCGTCCGCGCCGCTTTGCAATAATCATTAAGAACTAACTGACTTTCGTTAGTGACGCTTTTTCAAATTAGGTAATGAGCGTTATTCTTTATATGGAAATAGCACAGTGTTAAAGTACTCTTGTTGTACTTTAAGGCACACCTACCTTGGCGCCTACCGTAGTGAGTTCAGAGTCACCGCGCAGTGCTCCACGACTCTTAGTTCTATTACGTATGCCTAGTTCAAAACGCATACGCAAAATGGTTTCTTTCCGTGTTTAATTACACGATGTCTCCTTTATTTTCATATAATTAAAAAAAAAAAAAATTCTATCAGTTATTTGAAATCCTATATTAAGGTTTCTTATACTTGATGACAAAACGAATCCCTTACGGGATCACTCTCGTTCGAGTGTGTCTGTCTATTCATCTCTCAGAGGATGTGAGGATCGCTTTGTTTACGTCGAGGTGGTCGTACCTCCAGATGGACATTGGTTCTGTCGCAGTAGTCGAGTTAATCTCGATACCTACTCGCTGTTACATAGCAGAAATCAGTATGACTCACTCAACCTTGTTTGCAAAACATATGAGGAATATTGAATATTTATTTATCGATGAGCAGGAGTGTTTTATTATTATTTTTTCAATATAATGTCTAGCGTCTTTTTTGTAGCATAATAAAAGACGATACAAGGAATACGATGCACTTATTTACATTTGATCGTAGGTTAGGCTTATTTTATACTTAAGGCACATCACACATCGAACGATATGTTCCTCTATAGTTATTGTGTGTTTATTTATTTCCTTTTGGTCAACATATGCATATTTATAGACAAGTTTGCATCAAAATTTTGTTAGTATTCCTTTTACCGACTGCGATGAAGCAAAGGGTTGATTATATTAATGTTTATATGTATGGATGCTCCTCTCTAGCGTCGCTCCTCGTGAACCGATTTTGATAAATGACGTCGTCGACGTAGCAAGGAAGAGTAATGATTCCGACACCCTATGTACGTATGTATGTATGTATGTATGAATGAATGGATGGATGGAGGTTCGGTGATCGCCCAGTAGTTAAGAGCGTCGCCTTGGACGCAGCAGGTATCGTGTTTGAACCTCACCATGGACGGATCAGATAGATGAACGAACTGATTAAACAGTTTGCATTCACACTTCGTTTGTACTCTCCTTTGAATACGCGCAGCTAAGCTCGCTTATTTTGAGTGATTCATTGCTAATGTTGTACGACAATTAGCAATAAAATAGCAAATTCTTGGAAATACTTAAGTTCAGTTTGAAATATGTTATTTGGACTACACAAAACTATTTCAACGTGTCCAACTCATCCAATACATCATTAATATTTGATTTTAATTTTTATTTTAATGTAAAGTCATTCGAGTAATATGCATGTTAATGTGAAACATTATACACGGAAACATTTAACAATATTGTTTTAGAAACGGTGGGCGCGAATTGTGTCTACACTTAAAAGACGCAAAAGCGTCATGTAGATTTACATATATAAATATATTTCGATACGAAATCGGGTTACTTTTTCAGCTTGTCCTCGATCCTGTTCTTTATTTCTCTCCGTTTTCTAATTAGTCGAGCGTGTCGTGGTCACAAGATCGAATGTAGATTTTTTTCGAACGTCCTTGTTCGTTAGTATCGTGACACATCTACAACATAGCGGGACTTTCCGTATGATGAAAGGAAAAGAAGTTTTGTGAAGTTTTTTTTTGATATTTGTAGGACAGTTTAAGTAGTGTTGAGCATCGGGCTTGAGTTTGATATCGACATGAATAACAGGAATATTGAGAAGTGAAGTCGAATCGAACAATGAAATTTAAGTTTCAAATCTTACTTGCGACTTAAATACATTATCGTAAGAAACGTCATTCGGTTATTGCTGGTCAATCATTTATATTCGTTGATTTGAAAAGCAGTGTATTCTTTGCCGTCGAATATATACAAAGAAAAAAAAAAAACTATATTTATAATAAAGTTATGGTACTTTTGATCAAATCAATACAAATAATAAATGGCTGTTCTCAGCCAACAGAGTTTTGAGCATAGATGGCATAAACGACTGCAGGCATTGATTTTACATTTTTTAGGGTTCTGTTGAATTGATTTCAACCGATTAGAGATATTTTGTGAACATATTTTTAATTTTAAATTTGTTGGGTTTATTTCTATTATAGAATCGAAATGCACGAAGAGATAAATTTGTGTGAAATCGACGTGTTTGGTTCACTTTTAACATCAAACAAAGAAAACACCGACACAATATAAATCGCATATTAATATATAATATAATATGTTGCGTCGATTTGCTTTCGTGTTGTTTGAGAACGTTTCGAACGTTTCGTACGCTATAGCCGTATATTTCGATTCCCTGTTGTCCCTGGCGTCCGCCAGCGGCGCCGGTCACGGAGGCATCAGTACTGCCTCCGAACCGGAAGCAAACGAATTCCAATCCTCAGCATGGATAAATTGACCAGTCAGTTTCTAACTTGATCCGAAAGATAGCCTCGTGCCTCGGAGAACAGGTTATTCCGTCAGCCTCGGTCACTGTTACTGCGTTGTCGACTACGATCATAAGGAGTTTTACGGCCGTACCTGGTCAATCTGTATGATTCAACGACGGGGTGAAAAAACCTGATAAGTTCTCAAAACTGCTTGTCAGAGCAGCCTGAAATTCGTTTTGTTCTTGCACTGCGACCTTCCAGAACAAAGTTCATTCTTATTTATGTTTAATCGGTCAATAGATACGGAACGGTGTGAATTTTTTTTTTTTTTGAGTGAATTGTTTGCAAAAGGCATTGTCTATCATTTCGGCCGGAGAGCTCACGGTAGCGGAGCGAACAAATTCCAAACTGGCGTTCATGTTTACGGTACACGGGTGTTCAGTCGCCCGGTGAGTTATTCTCGCTAACACCTTTTTTAGTAGCAGAGCGTTGTCGTCTTGCGCCGTTGCACTAAGTACTAAAGAAGATATTTGCACAATCGTGACAAATGAAATGCTGCAATAGAAACGATGTTATAAGCGATTAATACATTAAACAATTTACACATATGAAGCAAACATATTGATTGAAAAGTTATTCATTCCGTGAGAGGTGGAAGTTGGAAATATTTCTTTGGGAGTGTCGTCAACATGTTTACAGATGAAAGTTTAAAGACCCTTTAAATTCCCTTTTGCTTGAAAAGTCCAGCAATCGGTCGTCAAAACGTAGAATTAAGTCCCTGAAAACAATGTAGAATAACATTTATTATCACGTGAAGAATTGCGTGACCTAATTTTAAGCGACATCAACTAAAATGAACACTTTTAAGTCTGAATTAAAGAGAGTTAAGCCTCGGCTTGAGCTACGAGTCTTTGCATTATAACCTGGCTTCGGTAATTGTCGCAAGTTAACAGAGCGTATGCACAATTCTTGTATAATATGGATCGTAGTCTGTTTGTCTGTCTGCGTAGGTAATCTCAGAAATTATTACAGGTCGTTTCGTATTAAAAAAATTAGCGGCCGTTCTTGTGTTTTCGATGTAAGGAGTATACCCATGCTGTACTAGGATGAACGGAACGGAACGGAAGCGGATTTTTGATCTAAATCATGACCAGTATTGAAATCGAGAGCGATTCCGGGATAAGTATCGAGTAAAACATGTACACAGAACAACGTGGAACAACTTACCGTCCGATTTGTGATGTATTTGAGGGTATGGCTTTGCCTTTCCTTGTCCTTTACTGAATGGATTTAATCATTTCATTTTTGCTTCAAGTGTCCTGCACTTGAATCGTCAAAGTTTGAAGTCGATGCCTGAAAACGAAATGAAAAATTAACTATTTAATATTATGTGAATTACTAGATAGAATAACTTGCAAAAATCACTAAACGCTTTTACAAATTAATCCTATTAATAGGCGAAAAGGACTTCATAAGTGAACACTTATTTTGTTTGAAATATATTTTCAGCAACTACTACATTAACGGTAAAATCTAAAGGTTATCCTGAATTAATAATCAGTACTTACTAACCCTAATGAAATGTAAGTAAACGCTTAAGAAATCCGAGAGATACTTGAACGATCGTTTTATAAAGTCACGAATTTTGACGAAAATATTAAAAAATACAGTCGGGCAACTTTAGAGCGAGAACATACTGAACGACTGACTGACTGACTGACTGACTATTCAAATTAAGGCGGTTCCAAACTGGACAGTTATTTGAAATGAATCATTAAACTAAAAAACAATGGTTAATCGAAACGAATAATTCATAAGAAAAAAAATAAAATAAAATGTGTATTATAAACGCGACCACGTCGGTCACGAGTAGTCCGTCCCTAAAGCGGGAAGTTTACGAAATATAATTATCAATAAGGACTGATTTCCTTACCGGCAAATAAGTAGGAAATAATTCCAGCTGTTTTCCACTAAGCGATGTCAAGTGTTGCAGGTCCCTCGGCAACTGGGACAAAACCACTGTCCATCTGGAGGTGTGACTACCCCGACGCAAGTGAAATGGTACCACTGGTACCTACAGGTCTGAGCGTCACAACCTATCATCGTCTCTCCTTCTATATTTTTTCCACAATAACACCATGGTGTTTCTCGTGGTGCATTGCTGGAAAAATATTTTTATCGATCAAAGTAAACAATTACATTTCGATGCACTCAATATATCATTAGGCAAGTGGACAGTGAACAGTATGAAGACTTACTCTGGATGACTTTCTCTATCAGCCATTTCTGTGTCAGACTCACAGTCGGACGATTCAGAATCACTGCTGTCGGATTTCTCTGAGGAAGAAGTTTCAGAGTCTGACGCGGCCGATTCCGAACTGCACTCACTCGAGGTATCGCTGCTGAATCGGTTCGGCTGCTGTGGCAGGACATTACATTTGTGGGCTCCTATTTGCCATTTCCTCAGAGGACAGTTGGGACATTGTTGGCTCTCCGTGCCGTGTCGCCAATATAAATGCCCCAACAGCGTCTCGTAGTCTTCGAACCAGGCGCAGCATTTGAAGCAAGCGTACAGGACTCGAGACTGTAGAACAAGGAGTAATTGAAACGATAATTAATAAGAACTTTTGTAACAGCTCGTTCAAAATCATATAAGACAATAAGTAATAAAAAAATGCCAATGTCAAACAACTCATTGAATGCCATACGTAAAATTATAGTAATAAATTGGAATTATTCTTTTCATTTATCCGACTATTGTAAAAATCTTTTCATATTTCAAGGAAGTTATCAGAGAGTTGTGGTGAAACACGTAGGTAACCGATATACAAACATAACAATGGATTTCCTAGACGTTGGCCGACGTTGAATATTAACATAATAGTAATGAATGCACTTGAGCATTGAGGAAAATCTAAATCACATAAAATAAAATCAATCACCTTATGCATACTGAGTGGCGTTCGAGAAGAGAGAGAAGAAGAAATATCGAGCAGTGCACAGCGACGCGGAACTGACCACGGTCACAATCAGGGTTGGAATGACGTGAATATGACAAGTCGATGGGTGTTTTATACAGTTAGTTTTCGCTAAGGGATTAATGTCCATTGTCTATTTGACAAACACGTCGTTAACAAAAGACAGCTTAATGGGTTATCGGAACGCAGCGCGATCGACGAGCGCAGCTAACGGTCTTTATTATGATTTCGATGCTTTCGCCGGTGTGAATTGTCTTATTTTTACTTAGTTTGAAAAAAATTGTGAACTATAATATTTCAGGAGAATTTTAATAAAAAAATCTCTTCCACGAGGTTCACGTTTTCGAAGTTACCATATCCTTAATTCTCGAAGGTATTTTTATTGACGAATCATCCTTATTTACCTAAGTTCTGTGTATTTAACGTGTGTATTGTATTTTTTAATATTTTGTAGTTGTTCATAACTGTAACTATTTTGCGCCCTAAAATTCCGTTCATGCAATACATAATTATTCAAAAGTGAAAACATTTCATCGAAATAAATAATTCATTTGTTGTGTGAATAACTTACGGAAAAGAAGCTTTAGTTAGACACCGCTTGTCACATTCAGGACAATGCGTCGACAAAGGGCCTTAACAGCTCCGAGTCTTCAGCCGCAAGAGCTCGCAGAAAAGACCTTTAAACATGACCTTTTCACAGGCACGGAGCTTGCACATTTCAGTACGAACACTGGTGTTTATTAAGCAATTCGAATTTCTCTCGTAAATTGGTGATTCGACGACATCTTAACAGAGAATTTTTAAAAGAGATTTAAATATAAATACGCTTAGAGTATTTCCAATGTCGTTCAATGCCTCATCAGACAGGTCTCTCGTCTGTCAGCCGTGCAATACCCAGAGGAATGTTTAAAAACTCAAAATTTTCTGGACACCATTTTCGCTTGATAATTTTTATATCATCTCTCGACATTTGGTGTCGGTCGACGCCAATTAAAATATAATCGGAAGTTGATCGTTTATTAGGATTTTAACAAAACAGATATTTCAACCCTAAGGCGAAATTCAATGATAGATGTCGGGGTCAGAGGTCACACAGTGACTAACCTAACCTAAGCTGAACATCGCGTTTCTTGAATACAATTAAATATTGTCTATTATATTCGTTGTATACCTTTGAGTTTTGTTTTTTGTATTCGCTTTTGGAAAGTACGACGTCACACGCCGGTGCTATCTACGCTTTTCTGACATTTCCTGAGATTCTTCATTTTTCATTATGCATTTCTATGATTAGAATCTAATAGAAACCTTATCGTACAAATAATAAATAAAAACTTACAAGGCGTAACTGAATTAACAGAAGTCACTTTGAAACAAGTTCCTGTAATAATAACGGCTATCATTTAAATCCTTATTAACGATAACAATGCGCGTCCGCGCCGCTTTGCAATAATCATTAAGAACTAACTGACTTTCGTTAGTGACGCTTTTTCAAATTAGGTAATGAGCGTTATTCTTTATATGGAAATAGCACAGTGTTAAAGTACTCTTGTTGTACTTTAAGGCACACCTACCTTGGCGCCTACCGTAGTGAGTTCAGAGTCACCGCGCAGTGCTCCACGACTCTTAGTTCTATTACGTATGCCTAGTTCAAAACGCATACGCAAAATGGTTTCTTTCCGTGTTTAATTACACGATGTCTCCTTTATTTTCATATAATTAAAAAAAAAAATTCTATCAGTTATTTGAAATCCTATATTAAGGTTTCTTATACTTGATGACAAAACGAATCCCTTACGGGATCACTCTCGTTCGAGTGTGTCTGTCTATTCATCTCTCAGAGGATGTGAGGATCGCTTTGTTTACGTCGAGGTGGTCGTACCTCCAGATGGACATTGGTTCTGTCGCAGTAGTCGAGTTAATCTCGATACCTACTCGCTGTTACATAGCAGAAATCAGTATGACTCACTCAACCTTGTTTGCAAAACATATGAGGAATATTGAATATTTATTTATCGATGAGCAGGAGTGTTTTATTATTATTTTTTCAATATAATGTCTAGCGTCTTTTGTAGCATAATAAAAGACGATACAAGGAATACGATGCACTTATTTACATTTGATCGTAGGTTAGGCTTATTTTATACTTAAGGCACATCACACATCGAACGATATGTTCCTCTATAGTTATTGTGTGTTTATTTATTTTTGGTCAACATATGCATATTTATAGACAAGTTTGCATCAAAATTTTGTTAGTATTCCTTTTACCGACTGCGATGAAGCAAAGGGTTGATTATATTAATGTTTATATGTATGGATGCTCCTCTCTAGCGTCGCTCCTCGTGAACCGATTTTGATAAATGACGTCGTCGACGTAGCAAGGAAGAGTAATGATTCCGACACCCTATGTACGTATGTATGTATGTATGTATGAATGAATGGATGGATGGAGGTTCGGTGATCGCCCAGTAGTTAAGAGCGTCGCCTTGGACGCAGCAGGTATCGTGTTTGAACCTCACCATGGACGGATCAGATAGATGAACGAACTGATTAAACAGTTTGCATTCACACTTCGTTTGTACTCTCCTTTGAATACGCGCAGCTAAGCTCGCTTATTTTGAGTGATTCATTGCTAATGTTGTACGACAATTAGCAATAAAATAGCAAATTCTTGGAAATACTTAAGTTCAGTTTGAAATATGTTATTTGGACTACACAAAACTATTTCAACGTGTCCAACTCATCCAATACATCATTAATATTTGATTTTAATTTTTTATTTTAATGTAAAGTCATTCGGAGTAATATGCATGTTAATGTGAAACATTATACACGGAAACATTTAACAATATTGTTTTAGAAACGGTGGGCGCGAATTGTGTCTACACTTAAAAAGACGCAAAAGCGTCATGTAGATTTACATATATAAATATATTTCGATACGAAATCGGGTTACTTTTTCAGCTTGTCCTCGATCCTGTTCTTTATTTCTCTCCGTTTTCTAATTAGTCGAGCGTGTCGTGGTCACAAGATCGAATGTAGATTTTTTTCGAACGTCCTTGTTCGTTAGTATCGTGACACATCTACAACATAGCGGGACTTTCCGTATGATGAAAGGAAAAGAAGTTTTGTGAAGTTTTTTTTTTTTTTTTTTTGATATTTGTAGGACAGTTTAAGTAGTGTTGAGCATCGGGCTTGAGTTTGACATCGACATGAATAACAGGAATATTGAGAAGTGAAGTCGAATCGAACAATGAAAACATTATCGTAAGAAACGTCATTCGGTTATTGGTGGTCAATCATTTATATTCGTTGATTTGAAAAGCAGTGTATTCTTTGCCGTCGAATATATACAAAGAAAAAAAAAAAACTATATTTATAATAAAGTTATGGTACTTTTGATCAAATCAATACAAATAATAAATGGCTGTTCTCAGCCAACAGAGCTTTGAGCATAGATGGCATAAACGACTGCAGGCATTTATTTTACATTTTTTAGGGTTCTGTTGAATTGATTTCAACCGATTAGAGATATTTTGTGAACATATTTTTAATTTTAAATTTGTTGGGTTTATTTCTATTATAGAATCGAAATGCACGAAGAGATAAATTTGTGTGAAATCGACGTGTTTGGTTCACTTTTAACATCAAACAAAGAAAACACCGACACAATATAAATCGCATATTAATATATAATATAATATGTTGCGTCGATTTGCTTTCGTGTTCTTTGAGAACGTTTCGAACGTTTCGTAAGCTATAGCCGTATATTTCGATTCCCTGTTGTACCTGGCGTCCGCCAGCGGCGCCGGTCACGGAGGCATCAGTACTGCCTCCGAACCGGAAGCAAACGAATTCCAATCCTCAGCATGGATAAATTGACCAGTCAGTTTCTAACTTGATCCGAAAGATAGCCTCGTGCCTCGGAGAACAGGTTATTCCGTCAGCCTCGGTCACTGTTACTGCGTTGTCGACTACGATCATAAGGAGTTTTACGGCCGTACCTGGTCAATCTGTATGATTCAACGACGGGGTGAAAAAACCTGATAAGTTCTCAAAACTGCTTGTCAGAGCAGCCTGAAATTCGTTTTGTTCTTGCACTGCGACCTTCCAGAACAAAGTTCATTCTTATTTATGTTTAATCGGTCAATAGATACGGAACGGTGTGAATTTTTTTTGAGTGAATTGTTTGCAAAAGGCATTGTCTATCATTTCGGCCGGAGAGCTCACGGTAGCGGAGCGAACAAATTCCAAACTGGCGTTCATGTTTACGGTACACGGGTGTTCAGTCGCCCGGTGAGTTATTCTCGCTAACACCTTTTAGTAGCAGAGCGTTGTCGTCTTGCGCCGTTGCACTAAGTACTAAAGAAGATATTTGCACAATCGTGACAAATGAAATGCTGCAATAGAAACGATGTTATAAGCGATTAATACATTAAACAATTTACACATATGAAGCAAACATATTGATTGAAAAGTTATTCATTCCGTGAGAGGTGGAAGTTGGAAATATTTCTTTGGGAGTGTCGTCAACATGTTTACAGATGAAAGTTTAAAGACCCTTTAAATTCCCTTTTGCTTGAAAAGTCCAGCAATCGGTCGTCAAAACGTAGAATTAAGTCCCTGAAAACAATGTAGAATAACATTTATTATCACGTGAAGAATTGCGTGACCTAATTTTAAGCGACATCAACTAAAATGAACACTTTTAAGTCTGAATTAAAGAGAGTTAAGCCTCGGCTTGAGCTACGAGTCTTTGCATTATAACCTGGCTTCGGTAATTGTCGCAAGTTAACAGAGCGTATGCACAATTCTTGTATAATATGGATCGTAGTCTGTTTGTCTGTCTGCGTAGGTAATCTCAGAAATTATTACAGGTCGTTTCGTATTAAAAAAATTAGCGGCCGTTCTTGTGTTTTCGATGTAAGGAGTATACCCATGCTGTACTAGGATGAACGGAACGGAACGGAAGCGGATTTTTGATCTAAATCATGACCAGTATTGAAATCGAGAGCGATTCCGGGATAAGTATCGAGTAAAACATGTACACAGAACAACGTGGAACAACTTACCGTCCGATTTGTGATGTATTTGAGGGTATGGCTTTGCCTTTCCTTGTCCTTTACTGAATGGATTTAATCATTTCATTTTTGCTTCAAGTGTCCTGCACTTGAATCGTCAAAGTTTGAAGTCGATGCCTGAAAACGAAATGAAAAATTAACTATTTAATATTATGTGAATTACTAGATAGAATAACTTGCAAAAATCACTAAACGCTTTTACAAATTAATCCTATTAATAGGCGAAAAGGACTTCATAAGTGAACACTTATTTTGTTTGAAATATATTTTTCAGCAACTACTACATTAACGGTAAAATCTAAAGGTTATCCTGAATTAATAATCAGTACTTACTAACCCTAATGAAATGTAAGTAAACGCTTAAGAAATCCGAGAGATACTTGAACGATCGTTTTTATAAAGTCACGAATTTTGACGAAAAATATTAAAAAAATACAGTCGGGCAACTTTAGAGCGAGAACATACTGAACGACTGACTGACTGACTGACTGACTATTCAAATTAAGGCGGTTCCAAACTGGACAGTTATTTGAAATGAATCATTAAACTAAAAAACAATGGTTAATCGAAACGAATAATTCATAAGAAAAAAAATAAAATAAAATGTGTATTATAAACGCGACCACGTCGGTCACGAGTAGTCCGTCCCTAAAGCGGGAAGTTTACGAAATATAATTATCAATAAGGACTGATTTCCTTACCGGCAAATAAGTAGGAAATAATTCCAGCTGTTTTCCACTAAGCGATGTCAAGTGTTGCAGGTCCCTCGGCAACTGGGACAAAACCACTGTCCATCTGGAGGTGTGACTACCCCGACGCAAGTGAAATGGTACCACTGGTACCTACAGGTCTGAGCGTCACAACCTATCATCGTCTCTCCTTCTATATTTTTTCCACAATAACACCATGGTGTTTCTCGTGGTGCATTGCTGGAAAAAAATATTTTTTATCGATCAAAGTAAACAATTACATTTCGATGCACTCAATATATCATTAGGCAAGTGGACAGTGAACAGTATGAAGACTTACTCTGGATGACTTTCTCTATCAGCCATTTCTGTGTCAGACTCACAGTCGGACGATTCAGAATCACTGCTGTCGGATTTCTCTGAGGAAGAAGTTTCAGAGTCTGACGCGGCCGATTCCGAACTGCACTCACTCGAGGTATCGCTGCTGAATCGGTTCGGCTGCTGTGGCAGGACATTACATTTGTGGGCTCCTATTTGCCATTTCCTCAGAGGACAGTTGGGACATTGTTGGCTCTCCGTGCCGTGTCGCCAATATAAATGCCCCAACAGCGTCTCGTAGTCTTCGAACCAGGCGCAGCATTTGAAGCAAGCGTACAGGACTCGAGACTGTAGAACAAGGAGTAATTGAAACGATAATTAATAAGAACTTTTGTAACAGCTCGTTCAAAATCATATAAGACAATAAGTAATAAAAAAATGCCAATGTCAAACAACTCATTGAATGCCATACGTAAAATTATAGTAATAAATTGGAATTATTCTTTTCATTTATCCGACTATTGTAAAAATCTTTTCATATTTCAAGGAAGTTATCAGAGAGTTGTGGTGAAACACGTAGGTAACCGATATACAAACATAACAATGGATTTCCTAGACGTTGGCCGACGTTGAATATTAACATAATAGTAATGAATGCACTTGAGCATTGAGGAAAATCTAAATCACATAAAATAAAATCAATCACCTTATGCATACTGAGTGGCGTTCGAGAAGAGAGAGAAGAAGAAATATCGAGCAGTGCACAGCGACGCGGAACTGACCACGGTCACAATCAGGGTTGGAATGACGTGAATATGACAAGTCGATGGGTGTTTTATACAGTTAGTTTTCGCTAAGGGATTAATGTCCATTGTCTATTTGACAAACACGTCGTTAACAAAAGACAGCTTAATGGGTTATCGGAACGCAGCGCGATCGACGAGCGCAGCTAACGGTCTTTATTATGATTTCGATGCTTTCGCCGGTGTGAATTGTCTTATTTTTACTTAGTTTGAAAAAAATTGTGAACTATAATATTTCAGGAGAATTTTAATAAAAAAATCTCTTCCACGAGGTTCACGTTTTCGAAGTTACCATATCCTTAATTCTCGAAGGTATTTTTATTGACGAATCATCCTTATTTACCTAAGTTCTGTGTATTTAACGTGTGTATTGTATTTTTTTTTAATATTTTGTAGTTGTTCATAACTGTAACTATTTTTGCGCCCCTAAAATTCCGTTCATGCAATACATAATTATTCAAAAAGTGAAAAACATTTCATCGAAATAAATAATTCATTTGTTGTGTGAATAACTTACGGAAAAGAAGCTTTAGTTAGACACCGCTTGTCACATTCAGGACAATGCGTCGACAAAGGGCCTTAACAGCTCCGAGTCTTCAGCCGCAAGAGCTCGCAGAAAAGACCTTTTAAACATGACCTTTTCACAGGCACGGAGCTTGCACATTTCAGTACGAACACTGGTGTTTATTAAGCAATTCGAATTTCTCTCGTAAATTGGTGATTCGACGACATCTTAACAGAGAATTTTTAAAAGAGATTTAAATATAAATACGCTTAGAGTATTTCCAATGTCGTTCAATGCCTCATCAGACAGGTCTCTCGTCTGTCAGCCGTGCAATACCCAGAGGAATGTTTAAAACTCAAAATTTTCTGGACACCATTTTCGCTTGATAATTTTATATCATCTCTCGACATTTGGTGTCGGTCGACGCCAATTAAAATATAATCGGAAGTTGATCGTTTATTAGGATTTTAACAAAACAGATATTTCAACCCTAAGGCGAAATTCAATGATAGATGTCGGGGTCAGAGGTCACACAGTGACTAACCTAACCTAAGCTGAACATCGCGTTTCTTGAATACAATTAAATATTGTCTATTATATTCGTTGTATACCTTTGAGTTTTGTTTTTGTATTCGCTTTTGAAAGTACGACGTCACACGCCGGTGCTATCTACGCTTTTCTGACATTTCCTGAGATTCTTCATTTTTCATTATGCATTTCTATGATTAGAATCTAATAGAAACCTTATCGTACAAATAATAAATAAAACTTACAAGGCGTAACTGAATTAACAGAAGTCACTTTGAAACAAGTTCCTGTAATAATAACGGCTATCATTTAAATCCTTATTAACGATAACAATGCGCGTCCGCGCCGCTTTGCAATAATCATTAAGAACTAACTGACTTTCGTTAGTGACGCTTTTCAAATTAGGTAATGAGCGTTATTCTTTATATGGAAATAGCACAGTGTTAAAGTACTCTTGTTGTACTTTAAGGCACACCTACCTTGGCGCCTACCGTAGTGAGTTCAGAGTCACCGCGCAGTGCTCCACGACTCTTAGTTCTATTACGTATGCCTAGTTCAAAACGCATACGCAAAATGGTTTCTTTCCGTGTTTAATTACACGATGTCTCCTTTATTTTCATATAATTAAAAAAAATTCTATCAGTTATTTGAAATCCTATATTAAGGTTTCTTATACTTGATGACAAAACGAATCCCTTACGGGATCACTCTCGTTCGAGTGTGTCTGTCTATTCATCTCTCAGAGGATGTGAGGATCGCTTTGTTTACGTCGAGGTGGTCGTACCTCCAGATGGACATTGGTTCTGTCGCAGTAGTCGAGTTAATCTCGATACCTACTCGCTGTTACATAGCAGAAATCAGTATGACTCACTCAACCTTGTTTGCAAAACATATGAGGAATATTGAATATTTATTTATCGATGAGCAGGAGTGTTTTATTATTATTTTTTCAATATAATGTCTAGCGTCTTTTTTGTAGCATAATAAAAGACGATACAAGGAATACGATGCACTTATTTACATTTGATCGTAGGTTAGGCTTATTTTATACTTAAGGCACATCACACATCGAACGATATGTTCCTCTATAGTTATTGTGTGTTTATTTATTTCCTTTTGGTCAACATATGCATATTTATAGACAAGTTTGCATCAAAATTTTGTTAGTATTCCTTTTTACCGACTGCGATGAAGCAAAAGGGTTGATTATATTAATGTTTATATGTATGGATGCTCCTCTCTAGCGTCGCTCCTCGTGAACCGATTTTGATAAATGACGTCGTCGACGTAGCAAGGAAGAGTAATGATTCCGACACCCTATGTACGTATGTATGTATGTATGTATGAATGAATGGATGGATGGAGGTTCGGTGATCGCCCAGTAGTTAAGAGCGTCGCCTTGGACGCAGCAGGTATCGTGTTTGAACCTCACCATGGACGGATCAGATAGATGAACGAACTGATTAAACAGTTTGCATTCACACTTCGTTTGTACTCTCCTTTGAATACGCGCAGCTAAGCTCGCTTATTTTGAGTGATTCATTGCTAATGTTGTACGACAATTAGCAATAAAATAGCAAATTCTTGGAAATACTTAAGTTCAGTTTGAAATATGTTATTTGGACTACACAAAACTATTTCAACGTGTCCAACTCATCCAATACATCATTAATATTTGATTTTAATTTTTTATTTTAATGTAAAGTCATTCGAGTAATATGCATGTTAATGTGAAACATTATACACGGAAACATTTAACAATATTGTTTTAGAAACGGTGGGCGCGAATTGTGTCTACATTTAAAAGACGCAAAAGCGTCATGTAGATTTACATATATAAATATATTTCGATACGAAATCGGGTTACTTTTCAGCTTGTCCTCGATCCTGTTCTTTATTTCTCTCCGTTTTCTAATTAGTCGAGCGTGTCGTGGTCACAAGATCGAATGTAGATTTTTCGAACGTCCTTGTTCGTTAGTATCGTGACACATCTACAACATAGCGGGACTTTCCGTATGATGAAAGGAAAAGAAGTTTTGTGAAGTTTTTTTTTGATATTTGTAGGACAGTTTAAGTAGTGTTGAGCATCGGGCTTGAGTTTGATATCGACATGAATAACAGGAATATTGAGAAGTGAAGTCGAATCGAACAATGAAATTTAAGTTTCAAATCTTACTCGACTAAATACATTATCGTAAGAAACGTCATTCGGTTATTGCTGGTCAATCATTTATATTCGTTGATTTGAAAAGCAGTGTATTCTTTGCCGTCGAATATATACAAAGAAAAAAAAAAAACTATATTTATAATAAAGTTATGGTACTTTTGATCAAATCAATACAAATAATAAATGGCTGTTCTCAGCCAACAGAGTTTTGAGCATAGATGGCATAAACGACTGCAGGCATTGATTTTACATTTTTTAGGGTTCTGTTGAATTGATTTCAACCGATTAGAGATATTTTGTGAACATATTTTTAATTTTAAATTTGTTGGGTTTATTTCTATTATAGAATCGAAATGCACGAAGAGATAAATTTGTGTGAAATCGACGTGTTTGGTTCACTTTTAACATCAAACAAAGAAAAACACCGACACAATATAAATCGCATATTAATATATAATATAATATGTTGCGTCGATTTGCTTTCGTGTTGTTTGAGAACGTTTCGAACGTTTCGTACGCTATAGCCGTATATTTCGATTCCCTGTTGTCCCTGGCGTCCGCCAGCGGCGCCGGTCACGGAGGCATCAGTACTGCCTCCGAACCGGAAGCAAACGAATTCCAATCCTCAGCATGGATAAATTGACCAGTCAGTTTCTAACTTGATCCGAAAGATAGCCTCGTGCCTCGGAGAACAGGTTATTCCGTCAGCCTCGGTCACTGTTACTGCGTTGTCGACTACGATCATAAGGAGTTTTACGGCCGTACCTGGTCAATCTGTATGATTCAACGACGGGGTGAAAAAACCTGATAAGTTCTCAAAACTGCTTGTCAGAGCAGCCTGAAATTCGTTTTGTTCTTGCACTGCGACCTTCCAGAACAAAGTTCATTCTTATTTATGTTTAATCGGTCAATAGATACGGAACGGTGTGAATTTTTTTTGAGTGAATTGTTTGCAAAAGGCATTGTCTATCATTTCGGCCGGAGAGAGCTCACGGTAGCGGAGCGAACAAATTCAAACTGGCGTTCATGTTTACGGTACACGGGTGTTCAGTCGCCCGGTGAGTTATTCTCGCTAACACCTTTTTTAGTAGCAGAGCGTTGTCGTCTTGCGCCGTTGCACTAAGTACTAAAGAAGATATTTGCACAATCGTGACAAATGAAATGCTGCAATAGAAACGATGTTATAAGCGATTAATACATTAAACAATTTACACATATGAAGCAAACATATTGATTGAAAAGTTATTCATTCCGTGAGAGGTGGAAGTTGGAAATATTTCTTTGGGAGTGTCGTCAACATGTTTACAGATGAAAGTTTAAAGACCCTTTAAATTCCCTTTTGCTTGAAAAGTCCAGCAATCGGTCGTCAAAACGTAGAATTAAGTCCCTGAAAACAATGTAGAATAACATTTATTATCACGTGAAGAATTGCGTGACCTAATTTTAAGCGACATCAACTAAAATGAACACTTTTAAGTCTGAATTAAAGAGAGTTAAGCCTCGGCTTGAGCTACGAGTCTTTGCATTATAACCTGGCTTCGGTAATTGTCGCAAGTTAACAGAGCGTATGCACAATTCTTGTATAATATGGATCGTAGTCTGTTTGTCTGTCTGCGTAGGTAATCTCAGAAATTATTACAGGTCGTTTCGTATTAAAAAAAAATTAGCGGCCGTTCTTGTGTTTTCGATGTAAGGAGTATACCCATGCTGTACTAGGATGAACGGAACGGAACGGAAGCGGATTTTTGATCTAAATCATGACCAGTATTGAAATCGAGAGCGATTCCGGGATAAGTATCGAGTAAAAACATGTTCACAGAACAACGTGGAACAACTTACCGTCCGATTTGTGATGTATTTGAGGGTATGGCTTTGCCTTTCCTTGTCCTTTACTGAATGGATTTAATCATTTCATTTTTTTGCTTCAAGTGTCCTGCACTTGAATCGTCAAAGTTTGAAGTCGATGCCTGAAAACGAAATGAAAAATTAACTATTTAATATTATGTGAATTACTAGATAGAATAACTTGCAAAAATCACTAAACGCTTTTACAAATTAATCCTATTAATAGGCGAAAAGGACTTCATAAGTGAACACTTATTTTTGTTTGAAATATATTTTTCAGCAACTACTACATTAACGGTAAAATCTAAAGGTTATCCTGAATTAATAATCAGTACTTACTAACCCTAATGAAATGTAAGTAAACGCTTAAGAAATCCGAGAGATACTTGAACGATCGTTTTTATAAAGTCACGAATTTTGACGAAAAATATTAAAAAAATACAGTCGGGCAACTTTAGAGCGAGAACATACTGAACGACTGACTGACTGACTGACTGACTATTCAAATTAAGGCGGTTCCAAACTGGACAGTTATTTGAAATGAATCATTAAACTAAAAAACAATGGTTAATCGAAACGAATAATTCATAAGAAAAAAAATAAAATAAAATGTGTATTATAAACGCGACCACGTCGGTCACGAGTAGTCCGTCCCTAAAGCGGGAAGTTTACGAAATATAATTATCAATAAGGACTGATTTCCTTACCGGCAAATAAGTAGGAAATAATTCCAGCTGTTTTCCACTAAGCGATGTCAAGTGTTGCAGGTCCCTCGGCAACTGGGACAAAACCACTGTCCATCTGGAGGTGTGACTACCCCGACGCAAGTGAAATGGTACCACTGGTACCTACAGGTCTGAGCGTCACAACCTATCATCGTCTCTCCTTCTATATTTTTTCCACAATAACACCATGGTGTTTCTCGTGGTGCATTGCTGGAAAAAAATATTTTTTATCGATCAAAGTAAACAATTACATTTCGATGCACTCAATATATCATTAGGCAAGTGGACAGTGAACAGTATGAAGACTTACTCTGGATGACTTTCTCTATCAGCCATTTCTGTGTCAGACTCACAGTCGGACGATTCAGAATCACTGCTGTCGGATTTCTCTGAGGAAGAAGTTTCAGAGTCTGACGCGGCCGATTCCGAACTGCACTCACTCGAGGTATCGCTGCTGAATCGGTTCGGCTGCTGTGGCAGGACATTACATTTGTGGGCTCCTATTTGCCATTTCCTCAGAGGACAGTTGGGACATTGTTGGCTCTCCGTGCCGTGTCGCCAATATAAATGCCCCAACAGCGTCTCGTAGTCTTCGAACCAGGCGCAGCATTTGAAGCAAGCGTACAGGACTCGAGACTGTAGAACAAGGAGTAATTGAAACGATAATTAATAAGAACTTTTGTAACAGCTCGTTCAAAATCATATAAGACAATAAGTAATAAAAAAATGCCAATGTCAAACAACTCATTGAATGCCATACGTAAAATTATAGTAATAAATTGGAATTATTCTTTTCATTTATCCGACTATTGTAAAATCTTTTCATATTTCAAGGAAGTTATCAGAGAGTTGTGGTGAAACACGTAGGTAACCGATATACAAACATAACAATGGATTTCCTAGACGTTGGCCGACGTTGAATATTAACATAATAGTAATGAATGCACTTGAGCATTGAGGAAAATCTAAATCACATAAAATAAAATCAATCACCTTATGCATACTGAGTGGCGTTCGAGAAGAGAGAGAAGAAGAAATATCGAGCAGTGCACAGCGACGCGGAACTGACCACGGTCACAATCAGGGTTGGAATGACGTGAATATGACAAGTCGATGGGTGTTTTATACAGTTAGTTTTCGCTAAGGGATTAATGTCCATTGTCTATTTGACAAACACGTCGTTAACAAAAGACAGCTTAATGGGTTATCGGAACGCAGCGCGATCGACGAGCGCAGCTAACGGTCTTTATTATGATTTCGATGCTTTCGCCGGTGTGAATTGTCTTATTTTTACTTAGTTTGAAAAAAATTGTGAACTATAATATTTCAGGAGAATTTTAATAAAAATCTCTTCCACGAGGTTCACGTTTTCGAAGTTACCATATCCTTAATTCTCGAAGGTATTTTTATTGACGAATCATCCTTATTTACCTAAGTTCTGTGTATTTAACGTGTTGTATTTTTTTTAATATTTTGTAGTTGTTCATAACTGTAACTATTTTGCGCCCTAAAATTCCGTTCATGCAATACATAATTATTCAAAAGTGAAAACATTTCATCGAAATAAATAATTCATTTGTTGTGTGAATAACTTACGGAAAAGAAGCTTTAGTTAGACACCGCTTGTCACATTCAGGACAATGCGTCGACAAAGGGCCTTAACAGCTCCGAGTCTTCAGCCGCAAGAGCTCGCAGAAAAGACCTTTTAAACATGACCTTTTCACAGGCACGGAGCTTGCACATTTCAGTACGAACACTGGTGTTTATTAAGCAATTGAATTTCTCTCGTAAATTGGTGATTCGACGACATCTTAACAGAGAATTTTTAAAGAGATTTAAATATAAATACGCTTAGAGTATTTCCAATGTCGTTCAATGCCTCATCAGACAGGTCTCTCGTCTGTCAGCCGTGCAATACCCAGAGGAATGTTTAAAACTCAAAATTTTCTGGACACCATTTTCGCTTGATAATTTTATATCATCTCTCGACATTTGGTGTCGGTCGACGCCAATTAAAATATAATCGGAAGTTGATCGTTTATTAGGATTTTAACAAAACAGATATTTCAACCCTAAGGCGAAATTCAATGATAGATGTCGGGGTCAGAGGTCACACAGTGACTAACCTAACCTAAGCTGAACATCGCGTTTCTTGAATACAATTAAATATTGTCTATTATATTCGTTGTATACCTTTGAGTTTTGTTTTTGTATTCGCTTTTGAAAGTACGACGTCACACGCCGGTGCTATCTACGCTTTTCTGACATTTCCTGAGATTCTTCATTTTTCATTATGCATTTCTATGATTAGAATCTAATAGAAACCTTATCGTACAAATAATAAATAAAAACTTACAAGGCGTAACTGAATTAACAGAAGTCACTTTGAAACAAGTTCCTGTAATAATAACGGCTATCATTTAAATCCTTATTAACGATAACAATGCGCGTCCGCGCCGCTTTGCAATAATCATTAAGAACTAACTGACTTTCGTTAGTGACGCTTTTTCAAATTAGGTAATGAGCGTTATTCTTTATATGGAAATAGCACAGTGTTAAAGTACTCTTGTTGTACTTTAAGGCACACCTACCTTGGCGCCTACCGTAGTGAGTTCAGAGTCACCGCGCAGTGCTCCACGACTCTTAGTTCTATTACGTATGCCTAGTTCAAAACGCATACGCAAATGGTTTCTTTCCGTGTTTAATTACACGATGTCTCCTTTATTTTCATATAATTAAAAAAAATTCTATCAGTTATTTGAAATCCTATATTAAGGTTTCTTATACTTGATGACAAAACGAATCCCTTACGGGATCACTCTCGTTCGAGTGTGTCTGTCTATTCATCTCTCAGAGGATGTGAGGATCGCTTTGTTTACGTCGAGGTGGTCGTACCTCCAGATGGACATTGGTTCTGTCGCAGTAGTCGAGTTAATCTCGATACCTACTCGCTGTTACATAGCAGAAATCAGTATGACTCACTCAACCTTGTTTGCAAAACATATGAGGAATATTGAATATTTATTTATCGATGAGCAGGAGTGTTTTATTATTATTTTTTCAATATAATGTCTAGCGTCTTTTGTAGCATAATAAAAGACGATACAAGGAATACGATGCACTTATTTACATTTGATCGTAGGTTAGGCTTATTTTATACTTAAGGCACATCACACATCGAACGATATGTTCCTCTATAGTTATTGTGTGTTTATTTATTTCCTTTGGTCAACATATGCATATTTATAGACAAGTTTGCATCAAAATTTTGTTAGTATTCCTTTTACCGACTGCGATGAAGCAAAGGGTTGATTATATTAATGTTTATATGTATGGATGCTCCTCTCTAGCGTCGCTCCTCGTGAACCGATTTTGATAAATGACGTCGTCGACGTAGCAAGGAAGAGTAATGATTCCGACACCCTATGTACGTATGTATGTATGTATGTATGAATGAATGGATGGATGGAGGTTCGGTGATCGCCCAGTAGTTAAGAGCGTCGCCTTGGACGCAGCAGGTATCGTGTTTGAACCTCACCATGGACGGATCAGATAGATGAACGAACTGATTAAACAGTTTGCATTCACACTTCGTTTGTACTCTCTTTGAATACGCGCAGCTAAGCTCGCTTATTTTGAGTGATTCATTGCTAATGTTGTACGACAATTAGCAATAAAATAGCAAATTCTTGGAAATACTTAAGTTCAGTTTGAAATATGTTATTTGGACTACACAAAACTATTTCAACGTGTCCAACTCATCCAATACATCATTAATATTTGATTTTAATTTTTATTTTAATGTAAAGTCATTCGAGTAATATGCATGTTAATGTGAAACATTATACACGGAAACATTTAACAATATTGTTTTAGAAACGGTGGGCGCGAATTGTGTCTACATTAAAAGACGCAAAAGCGTCATGTAGATTTACATATATAAATATATTTCGATACGAAATCGGGTTACTTTTCAGCTTGTCCTCGATCCTGTTCTTTATTTCTCTCCGTTTTCTAATTAGTCGAGCGTGTCGTGGTCACAAGATCGAATGTAGATTTTTTTCGAACGTCCTTGTTCGTTAGTATCGTGACACATCTACAACATAGCGGGACTTTCCGTATGATGAAAGGAAAAGAAGTTTTGTGAAGTTTTTTTTTTTTTTTTTTTGATATTTGTAGGACAGTTTAAGTAGTGTTGAGCATCGGGCTTGAGTTTGACATCGACATGAATAACAGGAATATTGAGAAGTGAAGTCGAATCGAACAATGAAAACATTATCGTAAGAAACGTCATTCGGTTATTGGTGGTCAATCATTTATATTCGTTGATTTGAAAAGCAGTGTATTCTTTGCCGTCGAATATATACAAAGAAAAAAAAAAAACTATATTTATAATAAAGTTATGGTACTTTTGATCAAATCAATACAAATAATAAATGGCTGTTCTCAGCCAACAGAGCTTTGAGCATAGATGGCATAAACGACTGCAGGCATTTATTTTACATTTTTTAGGGTTCTGTTGAATTGATTTCAACCGATTAGAGATATTTTGTGAACATATTTTAATTTTAAATTTGTTGGGTTTATTTCTATTATAGAATCGAAATGCACGAAGAGATAAATTTGTGTGAAATCGACGTGTTTGGTTCACTTTTAACATCAAACAAAGAAAACACCGACACAATATAAATCGCATATTAATATATAATATAATATGTTGCGTCGATTTGCTTTCGTGTTGTTTGAGAACGTTTCGAACGTTTCGTACGCTATAGCCGTATATTTCGATTCCCTGTTGTCCCTGGCGTCCGCCAGCGGCGCCGGTCACGGAGGCATCAGTACTGCCTCCGAACCGGAAGCAAACGAATTCCAATCCTCAGCATGGATAAATTGACCAGTCAGTTTCTAACTTGATCCGAAAGATAGCCTCGTGCCTCGGAGAACAGGTTATTCCGTCAGCCTCGGTCACTGTTACTGCGTTGTCGACTACGATCATAAGGAGTTTTACGGCCGTACCTGGTCAATCTGTATGATTCAACGACGGGGTGAAAAAACCTGATAAGTTCTCAAAACTGCTTGTCAGAGCAGCCTGAAATTCGTTTTGTTCTTGCACTGCGACCTTCCAGAACAAAGTTCATTCTTATTTATGTTTAATCGGTCAATAGATACGGAACGGTGTGAATTTTTTTTGAGTGAATTGTTTGCAAAAGGCATTGTCTATCATTTCGGCCGGAGAGAGCTCACGGTAGCGGAGCGAACAAATTCCAAACTGGCGTTCATGTTTACGGTACACGGGTGTTCAGTCGCCCGGTGAGTTATTCTCGCTAACACCTTTTTTAGTAGCAGAGCGTTGTCGTCTTGCGCCGTTGCACTAAGTACTAAAGAAGATATTTGCACAATCGTGACAAATGAAATGCTGCAATAGAAACGATGTTATAAGCGATTAATACATTAAACAATTTACACATATGAAGCAAACATATTGATTGAAAAGTTATTCATTCCGTGAGAGGTGGAAGTTGGAAATATTTCTTTGGGAGTGTCGTCAACATGTTTACAGATGAAAGTTTAAAGACCCTTTAAATTCCTTTGCTTGAAAAGTCCAGCAATCGGTCGTCAAAACGTAGAATTAAGTCCCTGAAAACAATGTAGAATAACATTTATTATCACGTGAAGAATTGCGTGACCTAATTTTAAGCGACATCAACTAAAATGAACACTTTTAAGTCTGAATTAAAGAGAGTTAAGCCTCGGCTTGAGCTACGAGTCTTTGCATTATAACCTGGCTTCGGTAATTGTCGCAAGTTAACAGAGCGTATGCACAATTCTTGTATAATATGGATCGTAGTCTGTTTGTCTGTCTGCGTAGGTAATCTCAGAAATTATTACAGGTCGTTTCGTATTAAAAAAATTAGCGGCCGTTCTTGTGTTTTCGATGTAAGGAGTATACCCATGCTGTACTAGGATGAACGGAACGGAACGGAAGCGGATTTTTGATCTAAATCATGACCAGTATTGAAATCGAGAGCGATTCCGGGATAAGTATCGAGTAAAAACATGTACACAGAACAACGTGGAACAACTTACCGTCCGATTTGTGATGTATTTGAGGGTATGGCTTTGCCTTTCCTTGTCCTTTACTGAATGGATTTAATCATTTCATTTTTTGCTTCAAGTGTCCTGCACTTGAATCGTCAAAGTTTGAAGTCGATGCCTGAAAACGAAATGAAAAATTAACTATTTAATATTATGTGAATTACTAGATAGAATAACTTGCAAAAATCACTAAACGCTTTTACAAATTAATCCTATTAATAGGCGAAAAGGACTTCATAAGTGAACACTTATTTTTGTTTGAAATATATTTTTCAGCAACTACTACATTAACGGTAAAATCTAAAGGTTATCCTGAATTAATAATCAGTACTTACTAACCCTAATGAAATGTAAGTAAACGCTTAAGAAATCCGAGAGATACTTGAACGATCGTTTTTATAAAGTCACGAATTTTGACGAAAAATATTAAAAAAATACAGTCGGGCAACTTTAGAGCGAGAACATACTGAACGACTGACTGACTGACTGACTGACTATTCAAATTAAGGCGGTTCCAAACTGGACAGTTATTTGAAATGAATCATTAAACTAAAAAACAATGGTTAATCGAAACGAATAATTCATAAGAAAAAAATAAAATAAAATGTATTATAAACGCGACCACGTCGGTCACGAGTAGTCCGTCCCTAAAGCGGGAAGTTTACGAAATATAATTATCAATAAGGACTGATTTCCTTACCGGCAAATAAGTAGGAAATAATTCCAGCTGTTTTCCACTAAGCGATGTCAAGTGTTGCAGGTCCCTCGGCAACTGGGACAAAACCACTGTCCATCTGGAGGTGTGACTACCCCGACGCAAGTGAAATGGTACCACTGGTACCTACAGGTCTGAGCGTCACAACCTATCATCGTCTCTCCTTCTATATTTTTTCCACAATAACACCATGGTGTTTCTCGTGGTGCATTGCTGGAAAAATATTTTTATCGATCAAAGTAAACAATTACATTTCGATGCACTCAATATATCATTAGGCAAGTGGACAGTGAACAGTATGAAGACTTACTCTGGATGACTTTCTCTATCAGCCATTTCTGTGTCAGACTCACAGTCGGACGATTCAGAATCACTGCTGTCGGATTTCTCTGAGGAAGAAGTTTCAGAGTCTGACGCGGCCGATTCCGAACTGCACTCACTCGAGGTATCGCTGCTGAATCGGTTCGGCTGCTGTGGCAGGACATTACATTTGTGGGCTCCTATTTGCCATTTCCTCAGAGGACAGTTGGGACATTGTTGGCTCTCCGTGCCGTGTCGCCAATATAAATGCCCCAACAGCGTCTCGTAGTCTTCGAACCAGGCGCAGCATTTGAAGCAAGCGTACAGGACTCGAGACTGTAGAACAAGGAGTAATTGAAACGATAATTAATAAGAACTTTTGTAACAGCTCGTTCAAAATCATATAAGACAATAAGTAATAAAAAAATGCCAATGTCAAACAACTCATTGAATGCCATACGTAAAATTATAGTAATAAATTGGAATTATTCTTTTCATTTATCCGACTATTGTAAAAATCTTTTCATATTTCAAGGAAGTTATCAGAGAGTTGTGGTGAAACACGTAGGTAACCGATATACAAACATAACAATGGATTTCCTAGACGTTGGCCGACGTTGAATATTAACATAATAGTAATGAATGCACTTGAGCATTGAGGAAAATCTAAATCACATAAAATAAAATCAATCACCTTATGCATACTGAGTGGCAGAGAGAGAAGAAGAAATATCGAGCAGTGCACAGCGACGCGGAACTGACCACGGTCACAATCAGGGTTGGAATGACGTGAATATGACAAGTCGATGGGTGTTTTATACAGTTAGTTTTCGCTAAGGGATTAATGTCCATTGTCTATTTGACAAACACGTCGTTAACAAAGACAGCTTAATGGGTTATCGGAACGCAGCGCGATCGACGAGCGCAGCTAACGGTCTTTATTATGATTTCGATGCTTTCGCCGGTGTGAATTGTCTTATTTTTACTTAGTTTGAAAAAATTGTGAACTATAATATTTCAGGAGAATTTTAATAAAAAATCTCTTCCACGAGGTTCACGTTTTCGAAGTTACCATATCCTTAATTCTCGAAGGTATTTTTTTGACGAATCATCCTTATTTACCTAAGTTCTGTGTATTTAACGTGTGTATTGTATTTTTTAATATTTTGTAGTTGTTCATAACTGTAACTATTTTGCGCCCTAAAATTCCGTTCATGCAATACATAATTATTCAAAAGTGAAAAACATTTCATCGAAATAAATAATTCATTTGTTGTGTGAATAACGGAAAAGAAGCTTTAGTTAGACACCGCTTGTCACATTCAGGACAATGCGTCGACAAAGGGCCTTAACAGCTCCGAGTCTTCAGCCGCAAGAGCTCAGAAAAGACCTTTTAAACATGACCTTTTCACACACGGAGCTTGCACATTTCAGTACGAACACTGGTGTTTATTAAGCAATTCAATTTCTCTCGTAAATTGGTGATTCGACGACATCTTAACAGAGAATTTTTAAAAGAGATTTAAATATAAATACGCTTAGAGTATTTCCAATGTCGTTCAATGCCTCATCAGACAGGTCTCTCGTCTGTCAGCCGTGCAATACCAGAGGAATGTTTAAAACTCAAAATTTTCTGGACACCATTTTCGCTTGATAATTTTATATCATCTCTCGACATTTGGTGTCGGTCGACGCAATTAAAATATAATCGGAAGTTGATCGTTTATTAGGATTTTAACAAAACAGATATTTCAACCCTAAGGCGAAATTCAATGATAGATGTCGGGGTCAGAGGTCACACAGTGACTAACCTAACCTAAGCTGAACATCGCGTTTCTTGAATACAATTAAATATTGTCTATTATATTCGTTGTATACCTTTGAGTTTTGTTTTTGTATTCGCTTTTGAAAGTACGACGTCACACGCCGGTGCTATCTACGCTTTTCTGACATTTCCTGAGATTCTTCATTTTTCATTATGCATTTCTATGATTAGAATCTAATAGAAACCTTATCGTACAAATAATAAATAAAACTTACAAGGCGTAACTGAATTAACAGAAGTCACTTTGAAACAAGTTCCTGTAATAATAACGGCTATCATTTAAATCCTTATTAACGATAACAATGCGCGTCCGCGCCGCTTTGCAATAATCATTAAGAACTAACTGACTTTCGTTAGTGACGCTTTTCAAATTAGGTAATGAGCGTTATTCTTTATATGGAAATAGCACAGTGTTAAAGTACTCTTGTTGTACTTTAAGGCACACCTACCTTGGCGCCTACCGTAGTGAGTTCAGAGTCACCGCGCAGTGCTCCACGACTCTTAGTTCTATTACGTATGCCTAGTTCAAAACGCATACGCAAAATGGTTTCTTTCCGTGTTTAATTACACGATGTCTCCTTTATTTTCATATAATTAAAAAAAATTCTATCAGTTATTTGAAATCCTATATTAAGGTTTCTTATACTTGATGACAAAACGAATCCCGGGATCACTCTCGTTCGAGTGTGTCTGTCTATTCATCTCTCAGAGGATGTGAGGATCGCTTTGTTTACGTCGAGGTGGTCGTACCTCCAGATGGACATTGGTTCTGTCGCAGTAGTCGAGTTAATCTCGATACCTACTCGCTGTTACATAGCAGAAATCAGTATGACTCACTCAACCTTGTTTGCAAAACATATGAGGAATATTGAATATTTATTTATCGATGAGCAGGAGTGTTTTATTATTATTTTTTCAATATAATGTCTAGCGTCTTTTGTAGCATAATAAAAGACGATACAAGGAATACGATGCACTTATTTACATTTGATCGTAGGTTAGGCTTATTTTATACTTAAGGCACATCACACATCGAACGATATGTTCCTCTATAGTTATTGTGTGTTTATTTATTTCCTTTGGTCAACATATGCATATTTATAGACAAGTTTGCATCAAAATTTTGTTAGTATTCCTTTTACCGACTGCGATGAAGCAAAGGGTTGATTATATTAATGTTTATATGTATGGATGCTCCTCTCTAGCGTCGCTCCTCGTGAACCGATTTTGATAAATGACGTCGTCGACGTAGCAAGGAAGAGTAATGATTCCGACACCCTATGTACGTATGTATGTATGTATGTATGAATGAATGGATGGATGGAGGTTCGGTGATCGCCCAGTAGTTAAGAGCGTCGCCTTGGACGCAGCAGGTATCGTGTTTGAACCTCACCATGGACGGATCAGATAGATGAACGAACTGATTAAACAGTTTGCATTCACACTTCGTTTGTACTCTCCTTTGAATACGCGCAGCTAAGCTCGCTTATTTTGAGTGATTCATTGCTAATGTTGTACGACAATTAGCAATAAAATAGCAAATTCTTGGAAATACTTAAGTTCAGTTTGAAATATGTTATTTGGACTACACAAAACTATTTCAACGTGTCCAACTCATCCAATACATCATTAATATTTGATTTTAATTTTTTTATTTTAATGTAAAGTCATTCGGAGTAATATGCATGTTAATGTGAAACATTATACACGGAAACATTTAACAATATTGTTTTAGAAACGGTGGGCGCGAATTGTGTCTACACTTAAAAAGACGCAAAAGCGTCATGTAGATTTACATATATAAATATATTTCGATACGAAATCGGGTTACTTTTTCAGCTTGTCCTCGATCCTGTTCTTTATTTCTCTCCGTTTTCTAATTAGTCGAGCGTGTCGTGGTCACAAGATCGAATGTAGATTTTTTTTCGAACGTCCTTGTTCGTTAGTATCGTGACACATCTACAACATAGCGGGACTTTCCGTATGATGAAAGGAAAAGAAGTTTTGTGAAGTTTTTTTTTTGATATTTGTAGGACAGTTTAAGTAGTGTTGAGCATCGGGCTTGAGTTTGATATCGACATGAATAACAGGAATATTGAGAAGTGAAGTCGAATCGAACAATGAAACAAATCACGAAAATATTATCATCGAAACGTCATTCGGTTATTGCTGGTCAATCATTTATATTCGTTGATTTGAAAAGCAGTGTATTCTTTGCCGTCGAATATATACAAAGAAAAAAAAAAAACTATATTTATAATAAAGTTATGGTACTTTTGATCAAATCAATACAAATAATAAATGGCTGTTCTCAGCCAACAGAGTTTTGAGCATAGATGGCATAAACGACTGCAGGCATTTATTTTACATTTTTTAGGGTTCTGTTGAATTGATTTCAACCGATTAGAGATATTTTGTGAACATATTTTAATTTTAAATTTGTTGGGTTTATTTCTATTATAGAATCGAAATGCACGAAGAGATAAATTTGTGTGAAATCGACGTGTTTGGTTCACTTTTAACATCAAACAAAGAAAAACACCGACACAATATAAATCGCATATTAATATATAATATAATATGTTGCGTCGATTTGCTTTCGTGTTGTTTGAGAACGTTTCGAACGTTTCGTACGCTATAGCCGTATATTTCGATTCCCTGTTGTCCCTGGCGTCCGCGGCGCCGGTCACGGAGGCATCAGTACTGCCTCCGAACCGGAAGCAAACGAATTCCAATCCTCAGCATGGATAAATTGACCAGTCAGTTTCTAACTTGATCCGAAAGATAGCCTCGTGCCTCGGAGAACAGGTTATTCCGTCAGCCTCGGTCACTGTTACTGCGTTGTCGACTACGATCATAAGGAGTTTTACGGCCGTACCTGGTCAATCTGTATGATTCAACGACGGGGTGAAAAAACCTGATAAGTTCTCAAAACTGCTTGTCAGAGCAGCCTGAAATTCGTTTTGTTCTTGCACTGCGACCTTCCAGAACAAAGTTCATTCTTATTTATGTTTAATCGGTCAATAGATACGGAACGGTGTGAATTTTTTTTTTTTTTGAGTGAATTGTTTGCAAAAGGCATTGTCTATCATTTCGGCCGGAGAGAGCTCACGGTAGCGGAGCGAACAAATTCAAACTGGCGTTCATGTTTACGGCACACGGGTGTTCAGTCGCCCGGTGAGTTATTCTCGCTAACACCTTTTTTAGTAGCAGAGCGTTGTAGTCTTGCGCCGTTGCACTAAGTACTAAAGAAGATATTTGCACAATCGTGACAAATGAAATGCTGCAATAGAAACGATGTTATAAGCGATTAATACATTAAACAATTTACACATATGAAGCAAACATATTGATTGAAAAGTTATTCATTCCGTGAGAGGTGGAAGTTGGAAATATTTCTTTGGGAGTGTCGTCAACATGTTTACAGATGAAAGTTTAAAGACCCTTTAAATTCCCTTTTTGCTTGAAAAGTCCAGCAATCGGTCGTCAAAACGTAGAATTAAGTCCCTGAAAACAATGTAGAATAACATTTATTATCACGTGAAGAATTGCGTGACCTAATTTTAAGCGACATCAACTAAAATGAACACTTTTAAGTCTGAATTAAAGAGAGTTAAGCCTCGGCTTGAGCTACGAGTCTTTGCATTATAACCTGGCTTCGGTAATTGTCGCAAGTTAACAGAGCGTATGCACAATTCTTGTATAATATGGATCGTAGTCTGTTTGTCTGTCTGCGTAGGTAATCTCAGAAATTATTACAGGTCGTTTCGTATTAAAAAAATTAGCGGCCGTTCTTGTGTTTTCGATGTAAGGAGTATACCCATGCTGTACTAGGATGAACGGAACGGAACGGAAGCGGATTTTTTGATCTAAATCATGACCAGTATTGAAATCGAGAGCGATTCCGGGATAAGTATCGAGTAAAAACATGTACACAGAACAACGTGGAACAACTTACCGTCCGATTTGTGATGTATTTGAGGGTATGGCTTTGCCTTTCCTTGTCCTTTACTGAATGGATTTAATCATTTCATTTTTTGCTTCAAGTGTCCTGCACTTGAATCGTCAAAGTTTGAAGTCGATGCCTGAAAACGAAATGAAAATTAACTATTTAATATTATGTGAATTACTAGATAGAATAACTTGCAAAATCACTAAACGCTTTTACAAATTAATCCTATTAATAGGCGAAAAGGACTTCATAAGTGAACACTTATTTTGTTTGAAATATATTTTTCAGCAACTACTACATTAACGGTAAAATCTAAAGGTTATCCTGAATTAATAATCAGTACTTACTAACCCTAATGAAATGTAAGTAAACGCTTAAGAAATCCGAGAGATACTTGAACGATCGTTTTTATAAAGTCACGAATTTTGACGAAAAATATTAAAAAAATACAGTCGGGCAACTTTAGAGCGAGAACATACTGAACGACTGACTGACTGACTGACTGACTATTCAAATTAAGGCGGTTCCAAACTGGACAGTTATTTGAAATGAATCATTAAACTAAAAAACAATGGTTAATCGAAACGAATAATTCATAAGAAAAAAATAAAATAAAATGTATTATAAACGCGACCACGTCGGTCACGAGTAGTCCGTCCCTAAAGCGGGAAGTTTACGAAATATAATTATCAATAAGGACTGATTTCCTTACCGGCAAATAAGTAGGAAATAATTCCAGCTGTTTTCCACTAAGCGATGTCAAGTGTTGCAGGTCCCTCGGCAACTGGGACAAAACCACTGTCCATCTGGAGGTGTGACTACCCCGACGCAAGTGAAATGGTACCACTGGTACCTACAGGTCTGAGCGTCACAACCTATCATCGTCTCTCCTTCTATATTTTTTCCACAATAACACCATGGTGTTTCTCGTGGTGCATTGCTGGAAAAAAATATTTTTTATCGATCAAAGTAAACAATTACATTTCGATGCACTCAATATATCATTAGGCAAGTGGACAGTGAACAGTATGAAGACTTACTCTGGATGACTTTCTCTATCAGCCATTTCTGTGTCAGACTCACAGTCGGACGATTCAGAATCACTGCTGTCGGATTTCTCTGAGGAAGAAGTTTCAGAGTCTGACGCGGCCGATTCCGAACTGCACTCACTCGAGGTATCGCTGCTGAATCGGTTCGGCTGCTGTGGCAGGACATTACATTTGTGGGCTCCTATTTGCCATTTCCTCAGAGGACAGTTGGGACATTGTTGGCTCTCCGTGCCGTGTCGCCAATATAAATGCCCCAACAGCGTCTCGTAGTCTTCGAACCAGGCGCAGCATTTGAAGCAAGCGTACAGGACTCGAGACTGTAGAACAAGGAGTAATTGAAACGATAATTAATAAGAACTTTTGTAACAGCTCGTTCAAAATCATATAAGACAATAAGTAATAAAAAAATGCCAATGTCAAACAACTCATTGAATGCCATACGTAAAATTATAGTAATAAATTGGAATTATTCTTTTCATTTATCCGACTATTGTAAAATCTTTTCATATTTCAAGGAAGTTATCAGAGAGTTGTGGTGAAACACGTAGGTAACCGATATACAAACATAACAATGGATTTCCTAGACGTTGGCCGACGTTGAATATTAACATAATAGTAATGAATGCACTTGAGCATTGAGGAAAATCTAAATCACATAAAATAAAATCAATCACCTTATGCATACTGAGTGGCGTTCGAGAAGAGAGAGAAGAAGAAATATCGAGCAGTGCACAGCGACGCGGAACTGACCACGGTCACAATCAGGGTTGGAATGACGTGAATATGACAAGTCGATGGGTGTTTTATACAGTTAGTTTTCGCTAAGGGATTAATGTCCATTGTCTATTTGACAAACACGTCGTTAACAAAAGACAGCTTAATGGGTTATCGGAACGCAGCGCGATCGACGAGCGCAGCTAACGGTCTTTATTATGATTTCGATGCTTTCGCCGGTGTGAATTGTCTTATTTTTACTTAGTTTGAAAAAAATTGTGAACTATAATATTTCAGGAGAATTTTAATAAAAAATGCCTCTTCAGATTAGTAAAGTACCATAGGAAGCATTTCTATTGATGAATCTTTCTTATTTATAAGTTCTTGTATTTATGTATTATTAATTCTTTTTAATATTTTGTATTGTTCATAATGTAACTATTTTTGCGAACTAAATTCCGTGTGCAATACATAATTATTCAGTTTCATTTCATCGAAATAAATAATTCATTTGTTGTGTGAATAATTACGGAAAAGAATTTAGTTAGACACCGCTTGTCACATTCAGTGCGTCGACAAAGTTACATGATTCTTTAAAAAGGAAATACATTTATTTGATTTAGTTAGCTTAATATTAGTCGAATACTTGATTAAGCAATTAATTTCCGTTTTGGTGTTTCACGATCTTAACAAGTTTTAAAACCATTTAAATATAAATTTCAGTATTTCCAATGTCGTCAAGCCTCATAACAATTTCACAGTCAATACCAGAAATGTTTAAAACTCAAAATTTCTGGACACCATTTTCGTGATATTTTTATACATTTCGACATTTATTCGGAACGATAAAAATATAATCGGAAGTTGACGTATTATTTTAACAACAGACAACCCAAGAAATTCAATGATTGTCGGGGTCATCCAGTCAACCTAACCTAAGACATTTTAATACAAAAATATTGTCTATTTATGTTTATACCTTTGATTTTGTTTTTGTAAGCTTTTAAAGTACGGTTACACGTGTATTATTTTTACATTTCCTGAGATTCTTCTTACATGCATTCAGAAAGAATTCTACCTTAGAAAAAATTTTAATTCAACTCAAGGGTACTGATTGGTCACTTTGACAAGTTCTGTATAAGAACGGCTTCATTTAAATTATTAGTAACAATCGGTCTTACAATAATCATTAAGAACTAACTACTTTGAATGAAAATTAGGTAATGAGGTTATATTTATATGATCTTACAGTTTAAAGTTTTGTTACTTTAAAACCTATTATGCCTATTCATGTTCAATTCACCCGGTCAATCTTAGTTCTATTTATGCATTCAAACATAGCAAATTTTTATGTTTACAGATGATCGACATATAATTAAGTTCTATTATTTGAAAGGCTGTTGTTTATACTAGATGACAAACGAAAGGTGGTAACTTCCAGTGTGCAATTCATCTCAGAGGATTGAGATCGAGTGTTTCTCGAGGTGTATCCTCCGATAAATCTGTCGCAGTAGTAGTTAACTCGATACCTATCCTACATAGCAGCCAGTATGACACTAATTGTTTGTGAGTATGAATATCTGAAACTGCCTTCCGATGATAATTTAACGACAAGGATTTATACTTATTTAATTACGTAGGCAGGCTAATTTTAAAAAGTACATCACACTGAACATATTTCCCTATAGTTATTGTGTGTTATTTATTTCCTTGGCAACATATTATATTATTACATTACTCAAAATGTTAGTATTTTTGATGAATGAGCGGTTGATTATATTAATTTTGATTATGGATTATATTATGCTTTAACCGTTTTGATTGAACGTAGCAAGGAAGAGTTGATTCACAATGCTTGTATGTTGTAAGCTATGTATATGAATAATGGAGTTCAGTGATCAGTAAATGGTCATTAACGCATATGTGTTTGAACTACCATGGGGATACTAGATGAACAAAATTACATTTGCAATGGTCTTTGAATGAGCTGTCTGTTTGAATTATTGCTAATGTAAAATTACAATAAAATACAAATTTGGAAATTTGTTCATAAAATTTATATGGACTACAAAACTACAACGTTTTACTCATACATCATTAATATTTATTTATTTTTATTTTAATGACTGTCATGAGTAATAGCTGTTATGTGGTTCCGTTCTAATGGCATTGTTATATAAGTGCAAACAAACCAAGAGCAAAATTGTATCCTCTATCGTGGTGGATACAGCGTTCATGCGATTTTAATAATATTTGATACGAAATCATTACTTTTCAGCTGCCTCGATCCTGTTAGTTATTTCTCCGTTCATTCGATGTCGTGGTCACAAATATGTAGGAACGTCCTTATTGTGTTGTAAATCTACAAAAGCGGGATTTATGTATGATAAAAAAAAAAGGTGTTTTTTTTTTTTGATATTTGTAATTTAAAAGGAGCATCGGGTTTGAGTAATGATATGACATGAATAACAGGAATACGAAGAAGTCAATCGAACTGAAATTTACTAGAAATCTTACTGAATTAAATACTATCTAAGAAACGTCATTGTTATGCTGACAATTTTAATTTTGATTTGAAAACAGTGTATTCTTTCGTAAGCTGTAGCAAGATTAATTCGAGCTAGGTATATCTGTAGTTTGAAGTTTCTCAGTAAATCACATAATTAATTTGTTATGTAATAGTGAGTTTTGTGTAGATACATAAAATACTAACATTAATTTTACATTTTTATTTGTTAATGATTACTACGTGTAAACTTTGTATACGATCATGTTCATATTCATTATTTTATATAGAATCGACAACTGAAGCGTAAATGGAAATACTGCAAAATCAAACAAAGAAAAACACCGAATTTTAAAATATTATAATATATAAAAATATGTTTTTTGCTTTGTCTTGTTTCCCAAGTGTACGCGTTTATGTACATAAGTATGTACATTTGTAATTAGCTCTTTGACCACCTACAACAAACCATTAAACGACATACGTCCTTGTTTCATAAATATGCATTAACGTATTGGTAAATAAACAGTATTTAACTTGATCCGAAAATTATTTCGTCATTATTCCGTAACACCTTTTCGACTACGATCATAATTTTGATTACCTGAATTTATGATTAACGAGGTAATTTAAGTTCTAAAATTTCTCATGAAATTCGTTTTGTTCTTGCCTGCACCTTCACAGTTCATTTTATTCATTTTAATTACTTATAACGGAAAATATCAATTGGTTTATTACAATTTTAAAAAATGCATGTCCTCGTATGCAAATTAATTTCTATCTTATTCGAAACGATATTGCATTGTTACGGGATCTAAGATATTATCGCGTGAACAGAACGGCAGCGGGCAGGTAGCCGGCTGGCGTGTCCGATGGCTATCTGGGCAAATGACAAGCCTTACTGAGCTCGTAGCTTACATTATAATTTGAGGAATATCTACAATTTCGTGTTAGGCCAAACTCGGAAAATATAAATTTGTTTTAAGATATCTGACTAGTGAAATCTCCCATTTTACAAATCCTGGCCTTATCGTAATCATTTGTACTGAAAAATAGTTTAGGGTGTCTGAGACAATAATAGTGCCTTCGCAACATGCTAGAAGCACTAGAGAATATTTCTTTTTATATATACAAAATAAAATTTGTCCTTTTCACTTTTCAGAAAATGTTTTTAGTTTTTCAGCAATTTATGACCTTTAACCAAATATTCACCGGAATAAATTCATCTCCATTTAAAATCTTAATGTGCGTAGGTAGGTATTTAACTATATGTATGTGCACGTAACACATATGAATTACGCTTTTCAAAGTTTTCTATTATAAAAATCTTTATGACAGACGGATAGACAATTATACTCTTAGTATTCTTTTGTAATAAGGAATTCTAAAATCATGTTACAGCACATAAAGTATGTAAAAATATTAATATAATATTTTATGCTGCACAAGCGGGCTATTGGTGTCATAATTTTAGACCAAAGTATGTCGCGAAGAAAAATTTAAAATTATAAATACTTGACAGTACCACCACAACACATATTCTAAAATCTGGTAAACGCTAAGAAAAAAATATTTTTTTCCAAAATGAGCGAAAGGCTTTGCTGCTCATAAAATCCGATTCAGAAAGTCATTTAATAGGCAATGTGTGCGCTTTTATAATAAGGTCCTAATTTAAATTAAAAAATTTTCCATTTTACATTCTAATTTAATACAATTTAAAAAATTAATTAAAAAACAATTATGGCGAGGGAAATTATGCCGTATATGAATAAATTAACGAAAAAAAATTCTCGCAATTGATCTGCTCGGCAATCAAGTTGTTTCATGTAATTTCTAAGTGTTTTATTAACTGTTCAGCATCCTGTATCTTTAGCAAAAAATAACAAACCTTGAATTTCTTGTCCATTCTTCACAGGGTAAATTGGAATTTAGATTGTGTGGTTCTCTTAACGTCAAACGAATACAATAATGACATATTTCAGGTATAAATCCATTCATTACTTATAAAATAAATATATTTTTGATTGATTTGATGAAAAAGAAGAATTAAATACTTTATACACATGTTTTTTTCGTTTTTTGAAGTTTCTCTTTATCAGTTTGTATTTTTTTTTATTACAGTATTATTTTTAATTTATTTACTTATATTATTAAAGTATTTACTTATATTACCTATTTGGAGAAGGACATCATCAGTAAAATTTGGTATCCTATAAATCTCAGTAAGAATTTATAACTTAGTTATTTGCTTAAAAGTCGATGCAAAATGCATACCTGAAATACGTCCGCCTTTGGTGTGAAATTATGGATTCAATTACCATATTTAAATGAGGGACAACATTCGCTTCGCTGGTCATATATCTTCAAACTAACTTTAGAACTAAAATCCAGTTAAAAATCCTTTTAGAATTGATTTTCTATTAGATTTGAGACTCAAAAAAGTTCGTGGAAGAGGCCCCAAAAAGAAAATAAAATATGATAGGGTAACAAAAATATTTTGGCTACAAGTGTAATTTCCTAACCTAAGGTATAAAGTTTGTGGGCGCCTCAACAAACGTGATTAAATTCTGACAATAACAATATAAATATAATGAAAATCATATACTTATGTGTATCAATAACGATTTTGCTTAATGATTTATTTCGCCCCAAAAAAATTATTCGGTTTTCATGAAAGTTGTATATATTTAGTGTGATGAATTATTACAACGATGCGCAAGTCCATGTGTTTCTATCAAGCAACTAACCCTAATCTAACAATTCCTTCTTGCATTTATATGGACTACCACGGCATTATTACCGTTTGCGTGTATTTACAATTACGGAATAAATCTGGTGGGAATTGAAAGCAACCGCGGAACGGTAATGGCGAAGCTAAATCAAATAATGTATAAACGAATCGCGAAAAAAAAACTCGCCGGTAAACAAAGAAACGTGTCATATCACACGAGAGCGGCGCGCAATGAAATCGACGCGGCGTAAACTCGAGGGAATCAGCGTCAGCGGCAGGAAACAAAGGGGTTTTTAAACAAATTTCGCTCCAACGAGTTACATTGTTATTGCATTTATTTTTTTTTTTCCCCGGTAGGGTTATAATGGATGTAACTGTCAATCGCAAGATATTATAATGCTGTATTATAAAACGCTTTAGGGATTTAAAAGAGTTGTGAGAATACTCCGGTGCCTGTTTGTCTGTAAAATTAGTTCTCAAAACGGTGAGCGTTGTAGCAGATAATGGAAACGTCGACGAAGAACCTTCCATAAGCCAATAATGAGGGTGTCAAATCGAATAAGTAGATACAGACAGCAAAACGTATTGTCTGATCTTTGTTCACGTTACCTTTTTAAAGAGGACTTTTGCCGTCTCAGCGCCTGCTATTTCGGAAAGTAGTGGCCAACTGAAATGCAAAGATTGTTGTTATCATTATTGATACGTAACTGTCCGACTGAAAGTTTATTTACCTTCAAAGGAAGAAAGAGGTTCCTTCATATTCTTTATTTTAAGTATATATACCTCAAATAATTTGGTAATCATCCACACTGAAAAACACGAAATTGAAAATGGTTTTCCACTTTCTCCGTAAGATAGTAAAGACGGCGGTCTAACGGATCATACATACGTCTAGCTATGCGTAAATGCATTATAAAGTTTAATTAAACAATCATCAAAAAAAAAAGTAACTAATTAACTTCATTATTAAATAACTTATATAAAAGAAACCGTTTTTACAGAAATCTATTAGTTAAAGTAATTAGAGTTAGTGTCAGCGAGACATAAAAAATGAATGTTCTAATAAAAGCGACGAATACTAAAATTAATAGTATATAATCAACGTCAATACTTAAGCCCATCACAGGAACACAATCGTGAAGTATTGAGTCAAAGGGATGTCAAATTACGACCGCCTTTCACATGTTTTTTACTGGCCTCGACTCGAGACTTTCCTATTTTTTTGTAAAAGCCATTTTATAATAAAATCCGCATACTGGCGACATTAAATTTATTACCACCGGCTTCCCACATTTCTTTTAATCCATCTACTAATTGCTATATATTTTAATTGCAGCTGACCTTAGAGTTGAATTTCCATCGTAAAACCGAGGGACAGCTGTGCCAATTATGCGACCCACGAATATTTGCAATTCAGACGTAGAACGAACCAGAGTCAACTTTATCGTAGAGCGTAGTAAGAACTACGCCAAAGAAAGCACACCGAAGCAATCAATTAGCCGACGTCGCCCCGTCCAATTCGTATCGCCCGGAACTGGCTATGCCTCTACCGGAAGCGTGTATACTTTGTTACGGTGTTATTTCATTAACCCAGACTTTTTCCTTCTATACTATATTAAATTACTGAATATTGACGTGAAGTAGTAGCAGCTTCTGTTGTCGCATTTCCTTCAGTGAGTGAGAGTTCCGGTGGCCGATTTATGCGCTAGTCCTTCCATTAACCCGACCTCTCTGCATTAGATATTTTATTCCCTTCCACAAGGGCGGCAACGCACTAGTTACTCCTCTGACGTTGCGAGTGTTCATGGGCGGCGGCGACCATCTCCTATCTAACGGCTCGCCTGATCGTTTGCTCCTCGAATATATTATAAAAAATCAACAAGTTATTGTCTCTCCCACCACCATATATATTTTTGAGTGATAGCAACAATTCGCTTTTTTTTAGTTTATAATTTGTATATAAGTATAAAATGTACATTTATGTCACACATATATAGATACTTTATAAATAGAGTACTTGGAAACCGTGCGTTATTTAATTTGGCGCAGAGATATAATTTAGCAGACATAACTAGAATTATAAAAGAAAAACAATACATTCTAACAAAATACAGTTATACAGTTTAGTAGAGAATGGGGGCTGCTATTTATGTGTCGGGAATATCAAAAAGAAACAAATATGTGTCATTTAATATGCTTTTCAAAATATTCGCCATGATGATCGATGTACTTTTGCATACGCTGAAACCAATTTTTATAACACCTTTTCCATTCTAATTAAGGTATTTCCAAAACGTGCATTTTGGACGCATTAACAGCCACTTCGCGGCTCAAAAAATGTTGACCACGTAATTTATTTTCACGCTTGGGAATAAATAGAAATTGTCGGGTGCCAAGTCGGGGCAGTGCGGCGGACGACCCGAGAATTCGACCTTTTGACCTGCCGACGTGTGACGGCTAGCTTTGCCATGACGAAGAATGATTCAGCATTGTCGGTTATTCTTTATAATTTCTTCAAATTTCTAATTTCTAGCAAACAAATGGTCGTGTACCAGCCCGCGATTGGCACGAATCACTTTTGTTGGGTTCGGCTCATTTTGTAACACTCACACCGTTGACTGTTGTTTAGTTTCAGGGTTACACGCGTAGATCCAAGATTCATCACCTGTATAGATATTATAAACAGCTTTTGACACACCATGATAGTATTTTTTTGCACCAATCGACACTAGCCTGTTTTTGATCAATGCTCAAGTTGTGAGGAATTCAACGCGAACAAATTTTTTTCATAGCCAAATTTTCGTGTAATATCTTAAGTACTTACTTATTTGCATCATACTTATTTGCAGGGACGCCTTTATTTCACTATATGTAATATGACGATGTTGCATTATTAGTTCCCGTACAGCATCGATATTTTGCGGTACAACAACCAATTTAAGGCGACCTTCTTTAAATTCGTCCGTGAGCATAGACAGCTCACGATTAAACTCACTAAACAAGTGATACACAGTGGTTTTTGATGGTGCTTCATCCTCAAAAGTCGAAGTGAGTTGATCAATGCACTGTTTTTGAGTTAGCCCACGCCGAAAATTGTAATAAATTATCGCACGAAAATTTTCACGAGATAAATCCATGGTGATAGAGACACGCAAGTTTCAAAATGCCGGCACAATGATAAAACCATTGACAGTTACACAAAAAAACTGTATTCTATAGCAAAAGAGTTCCATTTTCAAATATTGTAATTACTTTCAAATATTGTTCTGTAAGTGGCCAATTCCGGATAAATAAATAGCAGCCCTCGTAGTAGTAGAGCTAGTTAATAAAAGTAAAACTTTGCGTTGATGTTCTAATCAATAGTCATTTTAATTGTGGAGGACAGCTTATGTACAAATATGCCATGCACAGAATGCCTAACAATTATTAAAGATAAATTAGAAAAAAATTGGCCTCAAAAAGGTTGGAGAAGTTCATAAGATTGATAAAATAACTGTGCCAAAATGGGCCAAAGTCCTTTCCGTATTCATAATTAATTTTACCTTCAAAAAGAATTTAATCACGGGTTCATATCTGAGTCCATTACACGCACATTGTTCTGAATAAACTTGAGATTAGATATATAGCATAAATTAACAATTAACAGTGTCTTGTTATTTTTAGTGAATGATTTTTGTTTATGTATCGTAGCTATCAAAAATGGCATTAAAGATTTTGATGGCACTTTGTACTTTGACACAGTTTTACTTTGCAACTTTAAGTGTCTTCTCTGGAAAACTGATATAAAAAATGTTTGAATATAAGAATAAAAATGTCTAAGTGTTACTTTATTACGAGCTACTTTGTAGTTTTGCGATAATTGTTTACATATTTACGACCTGTAAATCGCATTACACTTTTAAAACTTTATACAATGACAAGGACCAACTAGAAAAGAATAAAAAGTCATGAATATGTAATTTGACGTGTGACGAACGCAAGTATATATATGCGTTGTTCATATTCGACATTATTTAGAAACCAAGATTTATGGAGCGTATTTAGACATTGAAAAACGATAAGTTAGATAAATAAAATTTTACTAAGTATTAAATAAAATTTGATTAGATAATTACCACACAACACAAGATAATTTTAATGTATGGCATGTGCATGAACAGGGCTCAAATTACATGTTTTGGAACCGCAGGAAATTTTAACATATAACAATAACGAGTTGAATATACAAATTAATATTTACAAATCGGCTTTGTACGACGCTTGTCTATAACAACTGTGACAATGTTCGATGTTGGTTATTATATGACTGTTCATAGATATGTCCGTCAGCTTGCGGTCTGTGATTGTGGATAGATTATTTCTCTGTTGCATAACATTAATGCATGGATACATATGGTGGCACCGAGTAACACATTCCTGACTACGTTTGTATGTGTAGCTGTTGGCATAATGCTGTTGATGTGCTGGACTGCCTCGAAACGTACGTAAATATATGTCATTTATATTTGTCATTCATAGTGTGGTAGTTTGATGAAATTTATACTAACACTCGCTTCAGTGTTTGGTATCTGTCAATCTCCTCCCAATCGTAATTTAATTTTTCAGATTCGTGAGACTCTCAATAGAAGAACAGACTCCAGAATCGGCCGTGAGTTATGTGCTGTATGCTGCTGCATGTTGCGGCAGGCATCTGTATCTAAAAAAATATGTACTTTGTTACCTTTTTACATGTTAAGTGATGATTATACAAGGATTTGAGAGGTTGATGTAAATGACAATATTTTTTTATTAAACAAACAAATCGTATGAAAGGCATTTATGTAGGAAGTACAATACGTAGAAGGAGACATCACGAGGGTCGTAGAGTTAGCTTTATTTATTATTCAAGGACCGACGTGAACTTAAATTCGAGATATTCCTTTAAAGGAAGAGAAAATATAGCGCTCCTCTCTAGCGTGAAAAGCGAGATAAAGTGGTTTTCATTTCCGCTGCTAGAATTATTTATAGTAGTACTTCCGAGCTGCTCGAAGATGCAGTCGCGCCGGGGACGCTGCGACCCCGAATTATTGTTTTTTAAAAATTACATATCACCGTCTTTTAAAAGGATTATCGATTTAAAAATAGAGATAAAATTATAAAGAGAAATTTAAAAACACACACAAATTACTAGTTATTTAGTTCTGAGGGCTTAGTTTTGACATAAAGCATTGCAAAAGAAGAGGAAAGAGGAAAAAGTTGTAACTTGTCATTTACTGAACTAATCATAGAAGTAAGAATTTACATAAAGCTAAAACTTAGCGTAACAGGGCTGTTGATTATGGATTAGTTTCGTAAATAACATTGTAATATTGTAACATTTTGATTAAGAAGGTTTGGTGTGATGTGTCAATGATATGGAAAATAATTACAGGTGGTTTTCAAATAAAAGGAGGTGAAAAAAGGGGTTATACATGTGAATTGCATGTTTTTCGATTATCGAAACATGATACCCAGTACGAAATATTTTAAAATTAATTTTTACTTTATAGCAAAAATAAATTAATGTATTATTGTGAATCAAATTCTCTAGTATCTGAACAATATTACCATTTCAACACACAAATATTTTTGCAAAGTCAAAATTGTGATTAGTTGACTAAGTAATTAATGAGCCAAAAGCAAAACCTACACAAAGGTATACAATAATAAAGGATTGTTAGAAATTCTGTTTGTAATAATTTAAAACGAGGAATTCTGTAGAAAGGTTCCGTCACTTTCGGCGTTTAAACAGTATTTTTGCTATTTAACTCCAAAATGTGAACAGAGCGAAAATTTACGAGCGACTCTTGTTTTTAGGGTATTGATTTAAAATTGTTAGCTTATTAATTACTTAGCTTCTATCTAGTAAGAAAATAATACAAAACAGCCTTTTTTGGAAAATAATGTCTGAACGAGTAATACAGGATGTGGATATCATTAGGAACATTAAAATTGGGTTGGAATAGAAGATTCCTTACATGTAAGTATGAAGGGCTTACATATAACTATATGAGTAGCATTATCTACATTAGTGTCTTACGTTGGAATATGTTCATACAAAGTATTTTATTTCAACTTCGTCGAGGCAGTTTTTCTAAATTCTCTACTATATTTTTGTTGTTTCTCTGAGTGTGATCACGTTAAATTATTTCTTTGGTTAAATATTGACATATGATTGCTAAGCGGACTTTACTTCTTTGTGTCTGAAAATGGTAATATCCATTATTGGTGTTCTTTTGTTTGTACCCTATATATACGAAAATAATGCATGTTACCAATTCCAAAGAAATCTGATGCATAATTTCATTGCCTTTTTAGGGATAAAAGTCCCTAAAAATTGTAGAATATGTAATTTTTTGTTTCTAATTAAGAAAATAAATACTTGTACATGAGACAAGATTGCTAATTTTAGGATTCCTGAACAACATCGCCGAGACCGTCATCTTCGCGGGGCCGGCAGTCGTGTAAGTAGTTTACATTACTTGTATATTTTTGATCTATTTCTTAAAGCTTTAGTTTCGGGGAAAATAACATACGTTTATTTAATCTAAATATTTTAAATCTTTGAAGTTTTCTTTCGTATCAGATACGCCATTCGCTGCTTACACTTGAGTTCAGTATTTAAATCAAAGCGCAAACAACTATTTCAAGTGCACGGAAAACACAATCTAGCGACGAATGCGTTTATCCTCAAAGCTTCGCTCGCTGCGGGCTCTAGTGATAGTTGGGGAAGGTCCCGGACGCGGTCGTCATAGCAACGTCGTCACGGAGCTAAGCTTTTACCGCGGAAAATATGCGAAATTTTATATCTGTTGCGAAAAACAAGACGAATGTTTTTAGGACTACGATTCAAATTATGACTAATCGTTATTACACGGTTTTATAATATAAATTTAACAATTATTTATTAAATGGGCTCAGATATAGGCGGTCGTTCGGTATGCTTAGTGTACTAAAATTGAAAACATTAATAATAACAATAATAAAGCCATTTGTTCCTTGCATCATATTTGCATACGAGACAAACATTAATGATAATAAAGCCATTTATTATTTGCGTCACATTTGCATATGCGCCTTATGTAACAGGAATATCGAAAAATGGAAATAATAAGGAGTACTTTTTATGGGACTTTTAAGGAGTATCGAGTATGCGAACCACTATTGAGTGGATAGTCGTCGCAGCCCATGGACACCGGTAACTCCAGAGGAGTCGTCAATTGGCGGCCTTTTAGAAAGGTATACACTTTTATGTACGTTTATAATGTTGTTAAGATATATTTAATCGTCGAAATAAAATATTAAATGTTTGTGTGTCTATTTGTACGTTCGTAACTATGGTGCATCGGTAGAATTTAATTTTACTAGTTTAAATTAAATACTAATGTAAAAAGATACGAAATGAACAAAAATTTTAACAAAAAAAAATCGACTTCAAAAAAAACACTATTCAAAAACAAATTGATATGCACTAAAAGGTAAAAAAACAATTGCGTATTCTTCTACAACTTAATCAACTTACATTTTCCACTCATCGATATGTAGGTACGATCTATGTGTTTACCACGCAAGAAGGTAGGTAGGTACCTACCCATTTCAAATTTAACTGAACACATACCTATGAATAACAAACGATGATCAAAATATTTTTTAGAGTTCTCCTATGGAAAATGAAATGAAAAATATTACATTACTTAAAAGTCAATCAATTATTACGATAATATAATGTTGTTACAATTATTGTTATTTTAGGAGTCGGTGTCAGCCAAGAAAATACTACAATATATATAGCAATAGACACCGAATCCAAAAATAACAATAATTTGAACTAAATTATATTATTGTAATAATTTGATTGACTTCTACTTAGAAGTAACTTCTACTTCTACTTAGTCTAATATTTTTCATTTCATTTTCCACAGGAGAACTCTAAAAAATATTTTGATCATTGTTTGTTATTCATAGCTATGTGTTTTTTTTGTTAAACTTTTTGTTTATGTTTGATTTTTAATGAATATGAAGTACACTAACTAATTTGTTTCAATAAGGGTAGACCTACTAAACGTGCCACTCATTGAACGCAACCTTACTGTAAGCCGTTAAGGAGTTCCATAGATCATCATACTCGACTACGATAATTACTTGACCATAACAACGTTACGGTAGGTGACTCAAATATCCGGATAGCCTATAAAAGATTCGTCCGTGTATTGCTAATTTGCACCTTAGAATTGAAAAGTTCCGTTACTCTGCTTATGGGATCCATGATCCCATAAGCAGAATTTACTCGAACTTTCATCAAACTGCCTTTGAAGTACATCCTTTTTAATAAAAAAAGAATCATCAAAATCGGTTGACGTGATATTGAGTTGTTCGTCAATTTTTCGCGGACATACTCAATGCAAATTTAAGATTTATAAGATTTTTTTATGAATGCCATTGTCAGAACTGAACCAAATTGAAATAGAACTACACGAAAAGAACATCTTTCAAATAAAAAAAAGAACTATCAAAATCGGTTCATCCAGTCGAAAGTTCTGAGGTAACAAATATAAAAAAATACAATCGAATTGAGAACCTCCTCCTTTTTAATTTTGAAGTCGATTAAAAAGAGATAAAGAAGTACATAATATCACAACACAGACTGTTCAAAAGTTTTAGTGTTCATGCGCTCAGGTATGCAAGGTGAGTGTGTAATATATTAGTGAGGTACATAGATTAAAACTACGCGCCTGTAGTTGGACCTTTAATTACTGCTGGCGTCTTTATGTACCATTTTTTGGTTTTGAGCCGTTGTGACAGACATACGATGAACTTGATTCATTTCACACTGTTTATAAAATAAAACGTATTAACGAAAATCGACTTTGACATATATTTTGAATTTTATTTATTTTCATCAAAAAAAGTAACATTAAATTTTGTATTCTTTAATTACATTTGAAATGTAAATTGAACCATAAATTAAAAATGAAATTAAATTGTAAAGGGTCAAATTTAAGCACCCAAAAACGACGAGCTTGTATGAAAAAAATTGATGGAAGTCAGTGAAGCAAGTGAGATATGCAGACCGTACTTGTACATTGTGGAACTCTGCCTACCTTTTTACATGTTTTTAAATCGGAATACGGTTATATACATTTTAATGGCTGGAGTCTCAACTGGATTGAATTTGTTTTTGTTTTTCTGTACACCTATATATCTCCTTCAAAACTAGTGAGCGTGCTACAACACACAAAAAATAAAAGTGTTTATACCAAACGCGGTTAGGTCAATAGCATATGTTCAAAATGGTCGTAACCTCAACTTTAACGAGGTACCGGCTAGGCCGTCCATCACCGCCCTAGTGTTTAACCGTCATGGGCACTTTCCTTTAACATTGGAGTTAACGGTGACCGCGGCCCGCGCCGGACCCATAATTAACCATTTTGACGTCAAACGCAGCGATCGGCCGCGCGTGATGTGTGCGCGTGACGCGCGTTATGTATGCACGAACTGTAAGTTGAATATCGATTTGTACAGTGTACGCAGTGATTATTTTAAATGAAACAAGTGGTCCGGATGTCGGGACTTGGGGTAGTGACTTGTATATTATGAAATAAAAAATACTTCGACAAGTTTTGACTGTACACATTTGAGGTCAGTATTGAATCACTATTCATAAACGGCCGCCAATCAATTCAACACTATACAACCCATATCCTTAAAATTGAAACACATGTAGATATTTCGTACTATTTTTATAATCCATTGAGTGTTTAGAATTTTGGACGTGACATCGTATAAAATCCTCTTAAAATTCTGTATTCACTTTTAGATGCAGACAGTCATTTAACAATAATATTATGTTTATATATAGAATATTCCCACATAAATAACAAAATCTCGTCCCTGTGAATATGTAACATGAAGAATACATCCGTAGAAGGCAGCGAAGCGTACTCCCGCGCCGGTCGACTGTACTCAGTTCATTACTTATTTACGGATTGTCGGACGCAATTCCCCGGATAGATTATATGAGCCATTAAAGAAATATGCGAGTTGCTAACTTTTATTCCTACACACATTCGTTATTGCCTACGTGTTCAAGCTGTACATGTGTACGTACTAATAGATGATTAAAATATTAATACAGATATTTTTGCAAATATCTTTCATTACGAGTCTGATAATAATTATAAATCTTTAATGAGTTTTTATATACGTTATTTCATGTTTTGTTTGCCCCTTTTGTTGGGAATAATCGCTACGCTACGCTAATTCAGTGCGGCTGGGAGTTGCTAACGATTTTCTCTCTAACACGATGATGACATCTATAACCTACAGCTAACTTGATCCTTACACACTGAGCGCGTGCTTTAGTTTAACTTAAGTTAACTCAACGTACGTCTAGATTAAGATTGATGTACGTCTGAGTACTCAACGTGCTCGGACCTACGCGGCAAAAGCAAAAAACTGGCCAAGAGCATGTCGGACCAGACTCATAGGGTTTCGAAGCCATTACTACAAATAAATGCACTGATGAAAAAATACGTTGTTACATTTTTTCCATGTTTCCCGTACATAATAGTTATAAGCACTTTAGTCACCTATAACTAGAAAAACAAGTGGGTATGTCGATTAATACTATTAAACTAGTATAATCTGAAGTGCATCAGTAAAAGAACGTATCTTCATACCAAACAGATACATTTATTGAGAAGTGCAGTTTTTCGAAAATAACTCATAAACAGTATATTCGACCATGTTCGAAATATCTTTTGTTGAAAGAATTTGCTAAGCGTTACCTTGATGATTTTTTTCATATTTTTTGGACATATGGTTCAGAAAATAAAGTGAGTAAGGATACAAGTTCTGCAAATTTCAGAGCGATTATTTTGAAATTTTTAACGTAATCAGAAAAATTGCTTAGAAACCTTAAAATGTTTTTAAAAGAACTGTTGAAATATGTGCCACTTGTTGATGCTTTATAAAAAAAAAAGTTCAGCTTTTGTTACATGTATGGAATGCCCCTCCTAGAAATACTTATTTTTGTTATTTAACCACCAAACTAAGTAGCGGCTTATACTAGACACCTATACTACAAATTTCATTAATTACATTTTATAGTTTTTGAATAAAATGCCTGTTACATACGGATGAATGGACGGACGGACATGATGAAACTAAAAGGGTTCTGTTTTTTCCAGTTTAGCTCGGCACCCTTAAAATCAAATATTTAAATATATCTATTTCATTGCTTATTATGTATGTGGTTTTGCGTTGCGGTCCACACAATACAGGAAGTATTTGAAAAAATCAACGCGTTACTTAAAAGCAGACAGAGCTTGTCTGTATGTTTGTCAGACTTACGAGATAAATTTTAAACTTTACACCATCTTTCCTCATCGACTTGACGAAGAAATGAACGAGGGATCATCAAAAAGATTTGCCCTCCTAGACCGATGAAAGGTTTAAATAATTTCTGACATTTAATTGGTGTATTACGTTCAGCCACGGATTCGTGCTGCAAGCTTTAGTATTACGTGCTTATTTCTGAAGAGCCACGTACCACGGGCGCGTGCGGGCAGCGGTCGGCGCACTTGGCAGAACACAATCTCCGTTCTCGATCGCTAGTTTGCTACTTGTAGTATCTAAGTACACGTAACGAATAATATAAATCTCTACTAATATTACAAATGCGAATTGTGTGCGTCTGTTCACCCTCATTTCACGCGATAAAGGGTCGACGTGATTTTCTGAATAGTGATAGTTTATAAACGGGAAGGTTTACTCTTTATTTTAAAAAAATGTATCGTTCTTGTGGTACAATAATTGTTACAAGCTTTGTGATCGGTTAACCTGTCTAAATGAAATATGGTTCGTGGATTGGCTTATTATTGTAATGATTTCTATGATGCCATTTGCCCTGGCAAAATGCATGGTCCCATTGAGATTCAAACTTAGCAAAAGTATACCACACTGTGAAACCGCGTGCCCAAAATCGACATACAAAGTGATCGGGAATGAGAGAAGAATAAAGAACGAAGATCTGTAGTTAAGGCCGAGAACGGGGTCGGAATGAATAATGGGACTGGAAATTAAATTGACAATAGGACTTATCTTAATGCTTACATTAAGATCACGATAGAAAGAGAAGTCACTTGATATAGGCATACAAATTCATTATATGCACAAAGCTAGTACAAAAATGTATATTATCTGCCATGAGTTGATATTTACAATTTAATACATAATTATACTACTTTTATGTAGAAAGATCTACCATGAACCTACCATGTTATTAACTTACACAACGTCTTTATTTTATCTAGTTTAGTATAAATATATGATAGGCCTTGTCATCAAACCAGTTTCTGTGGCATACTTATGCGGCGATACGGTGCGGCGTATGTTTGAGATCAAAGTAGCCGATCTACATCGGTGAGCGGTTTATATGAGGTGCTGGTGATGGAATAAATTAAATTCTAAGGACCAAATATGAAACGCGATATGACTAGTGATGTGCAACAGTTTCGCATGCGTGAGATGATCGAAGATTAGGATCAAAAACCCATCTGGTCGTAACAGCATTTAATGCATTACTTTAAGACAGACTTATGATCGATAATACCACTCGAATTGAAAATGAATGCGATGAAGTCTGTGAACTCTTTGGACTTGTTTCCATAGCAATGAGAAACATCGTGTAATATTCAATATTTAATTATGTTTCCTAGTTACATTTAGTTTAAGCAACTCAGTTAAGCATATTTCAATAAAGTTTTACTTAACCGGATTGATGCCTAACATTAATTTGACTGATGTCAAAGTAAGATGAACTCTTATCGCTTTTTCATTATCAATAACTAATATCTATCTCTATGAATTATAAGTGTTCGATATTAATTGTTTGATGTCTAACGTCATATTTTAAAGTCACTGACGAATTTCATAAGAATTAGCCTTCATGAAATCTGTCTACGTAACTAGGTATCATGAACAATGGAGCGGATCATAAGATTAAGGGGGTATACGACATAAAGATTGGTTTTGAAAAAAAAATGGATTAAAATAAAAGATAATTACGTGGTGAACAGATACAATTTCCAATTTAATAATTCAGCTTAAACTTTAAAGTTAGCATACAGCAGACAGAACACATATTGTAAGAATATTTCTCATAAACTAGTGAATTTCGGGGTAGGAATATATCGAAGAGAAAATTCCTATAATTCCTAGTTTTTAATTTTCGCAATTTCGTAGTATGACTTTATGATAATATTACTATTGTAATAATGATTTTTAAAGGAACAATTGTGCATTAAAATATCCTGAATAACGATTTTATTCACTTATATAACAAAAAACTGTGCAGTCTAAAGGCTTGGCTGCACGTTAAAAATAATAAAAAAACTGGTCAAGAGAATGTCGGGCCATGTTGATTATAAGGTTCCGAAGCCATTATTAGAAAGAAATGCACTACATATGAAAAAAGGACGTTGTTGCACTCGTAAAGCACTCTTTCCATGTTTCCCGCAAATAATAATTAAAAGCAATTTAGTCGTCTATAACTAAAAAAAAATTGTAGGTATGTTGACTATTACTATTAAACTAGTGTAAATTAAAGTGCATCAGCAAAAAAGCGTACCTTCATAGCATTTACGTTCTTTTGCTGAGAAGCGCAGTTTTTCGGAAATAACTCAAAAACAGTATATCCAACCATGTTGTAAATAATAATCGTTAAAGTATTTATTAAGCGTTACTTTCGTTATTTTTTTCATATTTTTTAGACATGCGATTTAGAAAATAGAGGAGGGGACAAAATTTCTGCTATTTTCGGAGCGATTATTTCCAAAATTATTTACGTAATCAGAAAAATTGCTTAGAAACCTTAAAATTTTTTCAAAAGAACTGTCAAAAAACGTGCCATTTGTTGATGTTTGCAGAAATATTTATTTTTGCTATATAACCACCAAACTAAGTAGCGGCTTATACAAGACACCTTCACTATAAATTTCATCAACATATGTTTTGTAGCTTTTGAATAAAATGCCTGTAACATACGCACAGACGGATGGACATGACGAAACTATAAGGGTCCCGTTTTTGCCCTTTTGGCTCGGAACCCTTAAAATAACCATTTATTTCTACTTAAAACTGTTGACGTAACAAGTGAGATACGAAAATACTTTTTTTTATACAAAGTAATTGAAAAGTTCGGCCATTAACGGGCGCCGACATCATCTCGAATAATTTAAGGCAAAACTTCTATCCGGGGCGAATATTTATGACGTGAAAGATAAATGTAATGTTTTCGGGCGGCCCCGCGCGCCGGCTCTATCTCGTTTTATTGCTCGTGAAACACTTTTAATTTTAAGTTCTTCAATGTTTCATGTCTTAATCGGGCTTTTGGATTTGAAACTGTAAACTTGACCGAACGCCAAACAGACTCGCCTCATGTAAATTATATATTTTTCTAATATCGTAATCTAGGAGATTGAAGGCGCGCCGCCAATATAATATGTTGTATAACAACAATATACAATATGTTAATAATATATATCATTAACAACAGTACACATTATTTACTAAGACTTTCGTCTTTAAAAGCTGACGTATCTTGGACTCCAAGACGTTAAATAGTTTTCCGAATGCTGCCCAGTTCTACTGAATCTTTTGCATAACAAACTTGTTATCATCACAACAGCAAAACAGTTCTGTATAACAGATATAACAAGTCCAACCTTAAAATTGAATTGTTGTTGGCAATTTCTTTCGTGTGCGTGTCAGTAATCTTGTATATTTGCGTGTCTGACTTACTGTCTTATTTTTTTTTATTTGCCGCGTTAAACAATCTTTATGAAGAAAGGCCGTAACATATAAAGAGCATAATTGCCATACACGAAGACGGCGAGTGGAAACGAGAATCGTATCACTGGCCCTCGATACTCCACCTGCTGCGTGGCTGTAATAAAATTGTACTGTTCCCTCGCTATTACTCCATGACTACTACTGTACAAACGATTTCTACGTTAACTCAAATAAATGATTCCCAGTAGTTAAATATTGTTCTAAGGTACAACTTACTTGCAATAGCAGAATTATTAAGAATAGAGGAATCTTCAAAGTACATACGACTTTTAACGGTAAATAGTACAGACGAAAGCGTCAAAAAACATTGAATTTAATTTCACTAATCTATTTATTTACTTTTATGTTAATACCATTTTTCCAACCATAATTTTGTTGCAAGTAAATTTTATTATTTTTGGAGAATTTATTTATATGTATAATTATATTCGATGAGTTCCTTTAAAGTTATTTTATGCTTCTGATGAATAATATGTTGTACATCATTATTGCTTGTAAAACTTCGAATACTGTTCCCATAAGTAAGTGTTTAGTACATACATACTTCAACCTACCGTTTTGTATTCTAGAATTTAAGAATAACGGATATATCCGCTATTATTATGCTTAATTAATATATTGTTATCGAGTTTTACAGATTTTGGTTCAAACCTAAATTGTTTAAACCTTTAAAAGACTATTGATTAAAACTTCGTAGTAACTTTGTTTCGATGTTACATCGAATTGATTACCAACCAGTAATTTTTAACATTATTAATTCTATGTGTCACCTGTCGTATGCAGATGATATATGAAAATCTTCAGTTATTACAGTTCTCGATACTTCTTTTCGAACTAGTTATAATCACTGAGCGAACTCCATTAGCATTTAAAGTGAGCCAATAAAACTTGTCGACTGAGCCACTCTTATTCTACTCTCGAAGTATTTTTATTAAAGTCATAAATTACTTGAGAGCTTTACGGTTGATAAGTTTTATTAATTAAGCTGTGTTATTTTTTATTCATAAGCTCGTAATTACTTCAGTTTTATTCTTCGGTCTTTTATATTCTTGAATATTTATGCTTGTTTTATTATAGTCTATGGACTCATAGATAGCTTAATAATTAACTAGTCGTCGTCAACTTTTTACTACATTTTACAAATTTACGAGGAATTATTATTAGTTCCATCTGAAGGGGAATTGGACATGTATATGGTGCTTTGATTTTAATGGCGGGTTTGGGAAAAACTTCACACAAAGAAAATGTGTTTGAAATACAATGCAATGAAACTTCAATACTGAATAATGAAATTTATTGCTAATTTATGAGACTAGGTTTTGCTCACTGTTTCGCTTACATGTATAAAAATCCCTTTCTTATGTCGAGCAAATTATCTCTCAATCATGATCACGATCGTAGTTCAGTTCTCAATTTTAATTCCAGTTTCTTTGCTTTGAGTCTCGCTCTCAATTCCGTTTCTAGACCCACTCTCGATTCTAGTTTCTGTTCATTCCAGTTTCCGAACACAGTGTCTTTCGGTTCGTATACCTGTTTCGCTCTTGATTCCTTTGTCGGTTCCGTTACCGATTTCTATAGATATCTTGCTTTCGATTCTGATCATCCATCCATTCATCTATCCCTTCATACATTCGCCAGTCCATTCGTCTATTTATTCATCTATTCTATCCGGCCATCCATTAATCCACCCATCTATCCATCTACCTATTCAACTATGTGGTCATCCGGCCATTAAAATTTTCAATCATTTGACCATCTGTCCATCCGGATATCTACCTATCTGACTATGCATTCCTTTCTCCATCCACATATCCATGCATGCATCCGAAAATCCGGTGGTGCAGCGCACAAATATATTGACTATATTTGGCGAATGACTACCAAAAAAGAAACGGTTTTATAATTATCTCAGACCGCGGTTTCATCGAGACTATAGAGGACTTATAAGCACTTACAAGTCCAGAAAAGGGTCCACTTTATAAGTCTATCTGCATTTATAAGATATTTATAGTGGACCAATTAGATACTACTTACGCCAATAGTATTCTTACAATAAAATATATCATATTTCCAAATATTCCTGCAAAGCTTACTATAAATGACTTATAATATAAAGTCACATTAACACGCGCTCGAAAAATATTTTATAAGTTTATTTGTGAACAGTCTGGGATGAAACGCAATCAACGTGTTAAAACAGATAGATAAGTTACATGAATAGTTTCTATTAATGTCTACCAGAGTAGTTGAATTGCAAATTCCTGCTTTGTTGAATTATAATTTTTCTCATTGTTTATTTGCGAGGAAACATGATTTTTGTGTGAAATATGTCATGTCTTAGATTTAAATTTTAAGGGGGCTAGTAAAAAATGAATTGTTACGTATTGGAATTCCTTTATCAAAATTATACAAATCACCTACCATTTTCTCAGCTAGCATTTTGAAATGCCAGATAGTGCTACAGTAGGCATACTTGGTTTTATAACGGCAAGTGTCAAAACCGAAGAACTCGCCATGATTACCACATTTAGGGTTGAACTATACCATAAAGAAAACGAAAACGAATTTTCATAAACTATACAGTTTTGTTATAGAAATATTTTAAGGTGTGTTGCTACTAATTGAATTAATAATGCTTTATTAGACTAAACATCATACTGTGTTCATATACCACCAATTGTGATACAGTATGGTTGACGTATTTTGAAAAAAATACGTCAATAATTTTGGCAACAATCGCTCCGGAATTAGTAGAAATTTTGTAAACCCCAGCGCTTAACAAATACGGCAATTATATTAAATATGATCAGATATATACGTTCTTTTGCTGATACACTTTAGTTTATATATATTTATTTCAGTTTAGTTTACACCAGTATTATAGTAATAGACAACTAAATAATAACTATTCTGTGCGGAAAACATGGTAAAAGTGTAACAACGTACTTTTTTATCTGTAGTGCATTTCTTTGTAATAACGGCTTCGTAACTCGGTAATGAGTCGGGTCCGACATAGTTCGAAATGCACTTGCCCAGTTTTTATATTATTTCTTTTGTATGAACCCTTTAAATCTTTTCTACTTATTTAAATATATTTTCAAGGTGAGTTGATTGCAAAGAACTACAATCAAAATGGTTAACATAAAATCTTATAAAGGAATATGCAAGACACATTTAAACCAATTTTCACCTATGTTGGTCATCTCAAGCAAAACCGGCCTTATAGGAAGTTTGGTGAAGATCGTTCAGAATCAGTTAGACAATAATAAAAATAAAGTTTGTAATAGGCCGAAGACGTTGCTTTATAAGCGGTTATAATTCTAAATAATCGGAGTAATCACTCCGCAGTTCGATTACATTTGATTTATGCTTTTATAGAGTCTTAAACTTACAATGGCTAGGAAATGTGATCCTGTAAACGGTCACAAGGTAATATGATAGTAAACATAATTAACAATTATGGTAGTAAACATATTTAAGTAAAAACAGCATTTATTTATGGTATTAAAAGCGCAGTGGCAAATACTGAAGTCATAGCAGGAGCTTTAAAAGTACACATAGCCTTATAAGATACGTGTTTCAGGATTATTTTGCTTGTTGGGACGTGGTGTAGATTTAGTTAGTAAACTTGCTGAAAAGGCCCTCGAGTGGCGACCACAAACTGAAAGTTAACGTGCGACGACCTGCCACCAGGGGCACTGGTGACCTGGTCATGGTTGCAGGCTACCGTTGATCACAATTAGCCGGGCTCATATACGTCAAGGACGTTTTTGATGTAGACCTATATTCAGCAGACGTCCAATGGCTGAAATGAACGTTATGACACCTCATAATTATCTATTTTGCATATAAAATTATTATTTTTTTAAGTACAAAATCCTGTCAATAACTTTGTTTTAGATCTGATGGTGAAGCAGTATTCTTGTAGTCTTTACTTTTATATATTTCGATAGTTCATCTTGATAAAGTACCAAGCTTAATAATAAAACTAAAATAATAAAATTAATAAGAAAAATAAAAAAAACAAGTAAATACCAAAGTTAACAAAAAAATATTTAGCTTTTTTCCGAATTCATTTACAAATATTGAAATTAAATACTCAGGTTTGATAAAATACGTATGTCTTTTTAAGTGATAATATAAATTTTAGCTAGTACAAAATTATTTAGAATGGCTTTAGCACTCTCGGGAATCACCCTTACCTATAAAATGTTGCGGGAAAGTATATATTAACAGTGGGGTAAGAAATGCATGGCGCAACAGCTTAGGTTTGTGTGTGGTCTCGACTTTCTGGTCTTGTGAAAAGTTGTTGCAGCTTTCTGCACGTTCGAAAATAGAATAGTTGCGGAGGAACACTTTAAGAAATTTTTCTATCTAACAAAGCGAAGAACAAACTTCCACTTCCAAACAAACACGTAATAAAAAAGGCGAAAACGTCGACTATTCCTCCGGTGTATTCAGACGTTCGTAGGCGGGGGCGATTACGGCTACGTTTATACGTAACCAGCTTGCGTCCACGGTTCCACCCGCGTATAGAGAATGAATTCTTTCATAAAGATAGTATATTTCATTCTCTTTATGCGAATGTATAAGTATATTGACTGATTACGATAATAATTAATCATAATCCTAATCGATATCACGTTCTCGATATCAATTCGTAACACTCGATTCCGCACACGATCTTAATTTTAGTAAGTTGCAGTTCTGATCTCGCTTCCGGTTCCGGTTCAGCTCTCAATTCTGATTTGTTCTTGTCCCGATTTTGGCCACGATCTTTGTTCCAATATTGGTTCCACGGTCGATTATATTCTTGGTCCCGTTCTCGATTTCGAGCCCATCCGATCTCGGTTCCCGATTCCGCTCTTCGCCTTGTTTGTGTTTAAATTCCATTATCGATCTCAGTTCCAATTTGTATGACTTCGAAGCAAATTCTAGTATCATAATAAAATTTCATATATATTACTTGGAGATAGTGTTGCTGTCCATGAGTGAAAGAATTTTTAGAATTTGTAATAAAAATATGCACATTAAGCCAAATCGAAATGTCAATAGTGTATTTTATTCAAGGACTTTCTTACTAATGAAGTAATTTTTAGCATCTGTTAATAGTTGCTTATTAGTTTAGTAATCTGGTTTAATTTTTCATAAGTCTTCCCATTTGTGACAACAACATATCACCAGTTTCCTAGTAATTGTATGAATTACAACGCAAAACAACAAAACAAACACTCATTTTTATATGTTACACAACTCCACTTCCTCAACCTAAATGTAACAGATGCATTTCACCATTTCTCAGTTTTAGTCGTACTTCGCTCCATAAAAAAATTCATACAAAGTTCAACCCCTTTAACTCCGACACAAATCAAATTACACATACATATATACGCACAACTGCATAAAAACAAATGAATATGGTCACTAAATAAGTAATGATTGATTTTTTATGGTTATCATACGGCGAGGAAATAACAGCGCATACCATTATTGTAATCACAAGTTATGGCTGTATACTTATTTTCATCAACATAAGTCAAGCCGTTCTTAAGTTATAGGAGAACACACGACAGAGAGCAGCACTCTGTAACTGCTAGCCACAATCACACTAATTTTCATCAAGATCGGTCACGCCATTCTTAAGTTATAAATGAACATATGTACAGATAGACAAACAGACAAACTATCCCATTATTTACGGCTATCATTTATGTAATTACATGTTTTGACTGTAAAATATTTTTTATTAAAGTTTGTTAAATCTTGTTGTTATAAAAGAAGATGCAGACAGACAATAACTTAATTAGTGCGATCACATATTTGACTGTACATAAATTTTTATCAAGATCGGTCAAACTGTTTTTAAGTTATAAAATAATACATAGACGGACTAATATACCGACAGACAGACTGACACACAAACAGTATCCTTCGTAATCCAGAAATCATTTGCGCAATAATATGCTTTGACTGTACACTAATTTTCATCGAGATTGGGCAAATTTTTCTTAAGTTTTTAATAATCATGCAGACAGATAAACAGACAGACAGTACCCTATCATTTGCGCAGTCACATGCCCTTATACTAAATCAATTTTTATTATAATCGGACAAACGCTTTTAAGTTACAAAAAGACATGCAGCCAGACAAATAGATACACAAACAGACGTACATCCTATCATATGCACAATCACATGGACTTACAGTAAACCAATTTTCATCACGATTGATTAAGCCGTTCTTGAGATTTAGAGAAGACGCAGACAGACGCACAGACAGACAGTCAGATATACATTTTAAAAATGGTAGAATTGGGGTTAGTTAGTCATAAAATAAATACCTATCAAGAAATTTTTCAAAAAAATCGGGTGGGGCTGTGCCGGGGCACACGGCCGTTGGTTTTAACGTGAAACGTCTATGTTAGCGAATCGCTTTTAAAGTAAAAGATTGAAATGAAAACAAGATTGACGCTGTTTTAAGTATTTTAATAAAAAAGAACCGGTACATAATAGAAACATAAATTACTTATTATTACGATTAATATTCGACAACAATTTTATTTAACATAGGTCTATGATATGTGAAATGAGCAACATACGGCATAATGTCAACATTAATATTTCTGGTGAATGTACAATCTATAGTGGTATTGCCTAATGTGATGTTTGTACGTAGTTGAAGCCAAATTCATTCCTCATGCACTCAACGAGATAGCTGTTCTGTTGTGGATCGCAATTGAAATCACCGCATAGAACGATTAGAGTCTCCAAGTCTGGCTGAGAGTTCGGTATTAATTTTGTTAAGTTTGCTGAATATGGCAGGAGTGATTGATAAAGACATTGCTTAACAGCTTCAGCCGACGCCTTAGGATGTATATATACGGCACCGAGGATAAACAGCGTATGATCTTCGACTTTAACGTCCACCAGGCATATGTCACCAACATTATGTTTTCTCAAGACTGAATTTCGGCATGACTTGTTAGCATTTACGATGATTTTGCTACAGTTCGTGGAGAAATCAATCGAATGCTGATCGGGTCAAGCAGCGGCAGTCCGCTCGGCTTTGGAGGATAACGAAAACCGTTTGAGCGCGACAGCGTTGGGATTTTATTGGCATCTATCGATTTGCTACAGATACTGCATAAGCGAAATTCCGTCATATTTTCATCGGGGAATTTTGTTTGAAGGAAAGAAATGTCGCGATGTTTCACTTTCTTTAAGTCTCTTTCGAACCAAAGTCGATTACAAACGCTGCAAGTTAAACCAAACGGATTGGCTTCAAATACCGTTTTGAAGCGTTTGTCCGCTGAACGCCAATAATTTTGCATTGCTTCACTTCTACTGATATTGATATCTCTCAATTCCGTGGCAGATCCAATAAATATATCGATTGTCTGTTCATTCGTTACGTCCATAAGTATAGGTATTCCAGTGGTAGAGGTACTCGCGAGGTCGGCGGCAGCAGCTTTGCGACGTTCCCGAAACCGTCTCGCTCGCTCGGCGCCGGACATTGGGGTATCTGTGCGTAGCCCATAGCCCCCTCTTTGTAACGATAGCCTTGATTTATATATCTGGCTGGCTCTTGCACGAGCTGAGGCCGACATAGCAAATGTTTATATATTTATTATCACTTTCTGGTTATTTTAAATATAAATACTGTCCAAATTATACTTATTTTTGTATAAATCAATAGGTTTAAATAAACTTGACAAACACACAAAAGAATCACCGCGCTATAAGTCGGAGTCACGAGTTACACTGAATAGAAACAAGCGAGAGCGCCGGTTTCGCACAGTTAACGCAGTATCCCTCCCCCTCCACCCGCTCGACCCCGACACGAACTCAATGTCATAACAGCGAGCTGACTATTTAAGTGAAATATTCACACCACATTTTTGTTTCTAAGACTAATAGTTTTTAATTATTAAGGTACGATGATATAGACCTTTTCGTTACGGTCCACTTTTTAAACCTGGTACCCGTATGTTTCGGCGCGATTTTGAAGACGTTTCATGTCAAAAAAAATGTACAGAGAGACGCCACAGATTTACATAGTAGTATAGATATCATTATGTTGCGAAGTTATTGAAGATTTTCACATTACGTAACACGAGAGTAATTTGTTCCACGTTTTGATGAATATTTTTCAAGTAATAACAAGCGATTAATATTCTATTAGAAATATCAGCGATAACATCAAATTAATTACGCGGCGCCCGCGCCGACCCGACGCTTTGAGCCGACGCCGCCCGCCCTTGTTGACAGAGGCTGAGCCCGCCGATCGCGCAATATATTTCTTCTAGCGAAGTTTAATATTTCGGCTTATCCGCCGGCGGCGCGGGCGGCCGATGAATGGGCCGTCTGCAAACTTCGTGGGCCCGAATTAACGATATGAATGCTCCGTGCACTTGCGCTTTTGGTATTTAAAAGTACACGTATACTCTAAACCGATGTTTACGTTCTTCGCGAGTTAAGTATTAAATATTACTAGTGGTCACCCGGTACTCGAAATTCGACCATAAATCATATAATGTACAAATCAGAACAATATTTAGGTGTTTTGTGTCAAAGAGTAGAATCTTTGTTACCATTGAATATATGGTATGTAATTTTTTGAATATTGTTTCGCGATATTTAGCTAGGAGCGCGCGCGTCCTAGCTAAATATTAGCGTGTGTTGTTCGCCTTAATTCCCGATAATACCTGTAACATTTAAAATTTTATATTAGGTACAGCTGAAAAAACGACACACGATAATGACGTAACTGCATACACGCTTGCCGCTAATGTAGATATCATAATGTCTGAAAATGCATAGGAAATGATATGCAACAAATATAATGGATTTTTAATGGTGAAAACTATTGTTCAAAGATTGTAAATTATGTACGTTAGGAGCACGAAGTATTGCAATGAGACTGTTAAGCAAAAGTGAGGAACTCTTTCCCTTCTTTTCGTCTTTTCTCTCACTTCTTTGCGTGACAACTTAAATCTGGGTTGCGGCTAAGGATCACTTTGAAAAGTGTAGCGCTCGGCAACGTATGATGAGTCAGAACAGGAGACCCATGTCTGCGTCTCTCACTCAACTATTGATCGGTCTGCCAGTCAATGCCTAAGGTTTTAGCTTGCAAATGTATTGCAAGTTAACTGTATATTTGTATATATAAATACGATATGTGGAAAGGTAAAAAATAAAATTTTATTATTAAAATATAAAATTCGAGTGCAGATTCTTTGTATAAATTAATGTTTTAAAATATAATTCTTTATATAAATAAAATGTTTTAAATTATTTATATTATTGTCAACCTTCTTCCTACTATACAGATAAGATAATATTCACATTAAAATGTGTTCATTAAAGTCATTTATGTCATACAAAACTTTCGCCCTTATACCGACTTTTCGGCAACCAAATTTTTTTTCCAACTCTACATCTAAGGTGGGGAAAATCTAACTGTTCCCAATTTGTTTTTATGGTATCAGATCTGGTCAATAGCTACTAAATAAAAAAAAATCTGAAAAATGGTAAACCCTGCAAGCAAAACTTCTCGCTACGATGTTTATTGACGTGTCTTTGAGCAACTTGAGTTTCAAAATTTGTCTATAAGTTTTTAAGCTTTTTGAGCCTAAAATTCGAAAGACAGTTGACTCGGTAGGCCATCTCTGAAATCTGTTGCTACTTCTGAGCTCAAAGCATTAAAACATATTTTGATATATAAGCTGTAAAAAATAGAACTTTTTGGAGTTCTCTGGGCTTACAAATATAGTTATAACACGTTTTGAGCTCTTCAAATTCATAAATCTAAATTTATAAAAGAAAACGCTATTTTTAAACGATGTTATCTTTGTAACCCGCTGTTCGATTTTGACATATTTTGTGGCATTTGATGCAGTTTCTATGACAAAAAACATGAGTAAGTACTAAACATAATTCCATCAAAAATTTTGCAAGTTATTTTGATTTTAATGTTTCGTCAACTATTATGTCGTTAATTTTGCAAACAAATCAATTGATTTTAATACGGTTTGCAACGACAGACGATGATTTTTTAAAAAAAGGAGCTGAATAAATTTTATAATTTATTGTACAATAGTCTAAAAACTATTGTAAAATACACTATTTAAGACACTTTTTTTCCAACGATATCTCTTGAACAAATCGACCGATTTTCATAAAACTTGTGGCGATCGATTCAGTTGTTTGGAAAAAGAACTGATTAGATATTAGCAACGATCGGTATAGTGTAAAAGATACTTCAAAAAGAAAAATTTTTTTTAAATACTTACATTTGAGATTTCTCTACACGGCATTGCACACATACATACACACATGTCACACGTAAATGCGCACACGCACACTAATGTTAGTCTTTCTCATTGATGAAAATTTTTTAAAATGTTTTGAGTATATTTACTAAATATAAACATATATTTGCAACATTTGGTAACTGTAATTTGGTAACATACTTTCAAATGCATAATATTTAACTAAAGGTTGTGAATTTTTTTTAAGAAGTGTTAATTTCGGCCAATAATTTATCATAAAAGTATTGATATTTATTTTAATAATTGTGTTTTAAGATGCTTGATGTCGTTTTTGATTCTGTCTGTGGTGTTTATTACTGACAACTTCGATAACTAGTTCTGTTGCAACGAGCTTAGTATTTACAGGATATCAAAAATACTTAATAGGCAATAAAGCGTTACAACAGAGAAGTTTGGTTTACCTTATCTATCTTGAAAAGTAGTTGAGACCCTTAACTCCAAGATGAATAGATATATATGCAATATATATCCATTCGCTTTATATGAAATTTTGCCCATGAAATTCAGCGGTTACCCGGTTGGCTTGTGAAGTGTTATAGAGACGGAGACACATACTACGTAGAGGTCGTGTTTCCGTTGCATTAATTTTACTTTCATTTTCTTGACTATAGAGTGAATAGGGCCTTGCTTGCTTTTACAAATAGCATTAGCTTCTCTTGACAAGCGCAATTGATTATTCATAATGGTAATCCTGACATCTACGCTAGAGTGAGTGAATGTAAATTTTAATATACAATAATAATTAAACTATAATTTAGTAATATAATTTCGCGTGTTAGTAAGTTCACGAGATGAAATTGAAAATGGATTATTGAGATTTTCCCAGTAATATATGAAAATTTATTATATGTAAAAAAAATATGTTTAAAAGATATAGTGATCGACATAAATTCAAAACCTAAATAAAAATAAACTGTGTTTACGTATTAGTCGACTATACAGTCACAAATTTGTTTAAAGGGCGCATTTGTTTAAATGTGCGCATGCTCCTATGAATTTACAAGATTCACCGTTATATAAATTTAATAGTATTGTTAAGCAATCCCTAAGTAAAAAAGGTTATTACTCAATTTCCGAATATTTAGAAGACAAATATCCTCAGGCATAAGCGCCTTGACTTCTCACCGGGCTGTTTTGTTCATTAAGTCAAGATTTTGAATTTGTTTTGTATTTTCAGGCTGAAATTAGAAAAGACCCTTACGTTTCTTGCTCGTCCTTCTTGAGAGAAAACTATCTTCCAAACGAGCGATAAATTGTAAATACATAAAAAATTATGACGTATTTCAAGTGTTATTTTATAACTTATAAAATAAAGACATTGTGAATTTGAATTTGAGGGTTTCGAGGTCCATAGATTTAAAATTAGTCAGTTTCATATACTCAACAGTCATTTTTATATTTTTTTCTCTTCTTAGTACAATAATAAAAGTTTTAAATAATTTGTTTTTACTAAAGTTTGTAATTAAAGAAAAAAAAATATTTGTGTAATTCGAAATTACTATAAATTTAATACTTCATAACTTTTAAAAATATTCATTTTCATTTGACGCTTTTTTTTTCTTGTTCTATGCATATTCATCGTGGAACCATAAGTAAACGCTGGCACAGCCCGCGAAGGAGCCCGTGTCGCTGCGCCGGCGCCGGCCCCTGACCCAGTTCCTGGCGCGTGGTCGAGCTTCAAACGAAATTGTTTGCCGAAAGTATTACGTGCGACTAACTCAATTTTATGGCTGAATCGAGTTTTCTAGAAAGGAAAATAGGGGAGTCGTGCCCGCCCGCGCGCCGCCCGGATTGGCTTTTTATTTTTAAAGGCCCCATTGATTCGTCGCTGTACATAACTGTGCAACGATTTTTCGGGCTAACACTCGAATCAGACCTACAAAGTAATGTAAATAAGATATGAGTAGTATAAAAATAAATAGTTTCGGGTATTGTAATTATAGCATAATCTAATAAATACGAAATGATTTTCTTGTTTATTATCACTCTATCACTCTAAGTAGAACGAACTATGTGTTCATACAATACGTACTTTAATTCAATGTTTCTGCAATACAATTATTTAATTTATTTCGTTTATATAACGAGTACCTATATCACGATACTTTTACAAAAGTGCGGTTGACAATTGTATTTTCTTCCCTTTTCTGTTTCTATCTCTCACTCTCTCTCTCTCTCTTTTCTGACTAATAATATACAGAACATGCAGCAAATTAAGGCGGCACCAAAAAAACATACCTATATAGTATCAAATTTTAATAACATGAATTACTTTTTATTACAAGTGATGAATTTAAAAAATATATATGATCAAAAAACGAAAAAGATATCCACATCTGCGCAACAATCGGTATAAAAATCCTCTCCAGCCGCTGCGGAGAGCAGTTCATTGATTAATAATAAATACGCTAATAATAATTAGTAATAAATACACCATGATGTGTGCTAAAGAAATGTAAGACACGCTTTAAATTTAGAACTAATTACATAAATTTATAGCAAATCACGTGCGTCCAACGCGAAAGGAGACTTAAGTATAATCCTGTCTCATACGTCACATGTAAAAAAAAATAATAAAATAATTTAAAAATATTTCAGAGGAGATAGCATTTTAATGCTGTATAAGTTTTTATGAGTGTAATTCAGAGATACTCTCTTTAATACTTTGTATTACATGATTCAGGAATGCTCGAACGTCAAGTCCTCCATGCCAACTCAGCGTAGGTCTGTTTATATTTGACGTTGAGAGAAAGACAAGAAAAGACCTGACAGACACACACACATTATACTTTTACTACAATTAACGATCTTAATAAGCGTAGCTGGCGACTTCGATCATTTTTAGCATAAAATAAAGTGAGGTGCACATTACTGTGAATAGTGCCTCATTTTTTCCGAGAAAATTGTGGGGGAGCCGGACACATCTCGCTCTAATGTCTAAAAATATCAGAAAGGGTTTTTCGTCCTTAAGGTCGGCGAGAAGGAGGCCCTTACGAGTCACGCCGCGTCCGCAGACCGCTAACATGTAACTTACAACAGGCGGGGCGTGACCCGCGTGACGCGCGCGTGAAAGGACCGCGGCTCGCGAAGGTTTTACGCGGACGACAAAAGGGACACGGGACGTTTTCTGTCGACGAAATAAGCTGGCGACGTCCTACGCGATTATCAGTGGTCTCTGAAATAGGGGAATACACCATGGGAGACGTGCACCATGACGGTCGCCTGTGACTTGACGCCTGTAGACACATCGTACTCTGGACAATATCAAATGACTCGACTCGACTCACTTATAGACGAAGTGTACTTGAGTAGTGTGGCACTATGCGAATGTGTGTGTTTAAGTGGTCACCCTAAGCAGCAATTCACTGTGGAATATAGGCTTCCGTTGCCAGTTTATGATACTTTTTATGGAAAAATTGTTTAATAGTCTTAAAACTGCCTACTGAACGAGAGGAAATCTCATAAAATACACACGGGTCAAGTATTCTTTTATGAATCATTACGAAGTAGCCCGATCGATGACCGGTTACTAGAGGCTTGTAGTGGTGATTAAATAATAACTATAACTAATCCATTTTTTCTTATCTAAACTAATAAAAGTGTTTCTTTTATACAAAATTTATATGTAAAACAATGAAGCACGTTTAGTAAAAGAAACACTGAAACTTGGTATCCTCACTCTCGGCACAACTCCTTACCTGACCACCTTTAATAAAAAATAATTTAATTTATTATAATAATAAAGTTGTTATACAAGCTACACAAAAAATTTAAAATGGATATTTTTGTTTTTCTTGTATCTTTTGAATAAAATTGGCCTTGTAAGGTAATACAAGTATTAAGATTTTGTCAAGACCAAAGACTCACTAAATTAGAATTAAGAGGGTCGTACCCTGAAATTTTATAAACGTTGTTTTTTTATTTATTTGAATACAGATTTTTCCAAACTTGTTAATGGAAATTGTCGTTTAACAGATTACCCCTCAAACTCACGCGACAAGACCTCCAGACGACAAACCAGTCCATTTCGACGTTTAGTGTTTGTAAAGTGCTTTTTGGTTAAAACTTTATAGTGCTTATACATCTGATCCGAAAGAAATTTTTAATTTTTGTCTAACGAACGATAGAAGTGATCGACAATTTCAGTCACTAATTTCAATCGCGTGCCTTAACCCTTGCACATAGACTTCCAAATCCAATCGACAAAAGTGGATTAAATTTGTGGGAGTCTGACGTTTCATATCACTGGACTGAATGTTTTCAAAAGTTTTGTTACTTTCAGATTAATTAATGCTTATAACAGATCTATCATTAATGAATTTATTAATGACGTATTTCAAGTGTAATTTCATTACCTACGAAATAAAGATATTTTTGATTTTGATTTTATCACCACAAATCCTACAGTCCCTTAATACCTCCTACAACGCTCAAGGTAATTTTACTATAACTTCGAATATGACACGGTAATTAAAATTTGATTTTATGTAGAGACAAATGTGATTAATGTGATGTTATGACCATACCAATTGTAATGGCGATTGCAGCACCGTCGCGTAAGCCCGCTCTTCGGATTTTCTTCACAGTCGCCTCGAATAACGATTTTTTGCAGTGTTTTGGCAAAATGATGGACAACGTCTCGATGTCCAGACTTGTTTATTGCAGTACGAGCTTCACAAAAGGCAGTCGGAATACAACTGCGGCGGATGCACTTTTTTTTAGTTTTCTCCTTGCGGGGGAGGGGGATAAAAAACCTTATGAGCTGCCACGCATCTGCGTGCTTGGGGTGTGTCCGACTATCATGAACCAAAAATCCTCCGAAAAACGTGATGTTGGTTTCCGCTGTCAGCCCAGGGGCTGTCATCAGCCTTATCAGACGCGACCGATTGATATAGAGATACCGTGGGGGCGTGACTCTCCTACGGAGGATCCGCTTGGATCCTCGGGTCGGTACTTCTGGGTAACACCGGAGCGCGGTGAACGCCCCGGGAGTTAAACCATTGAGGTTGACTGATTTAGGGGCCTATTCCTATTCTTCTAAATTTTTAAGTGCATTGTTTAATTTTTTGACCTTGGTAGTGAGTTGATCGGGCGGGTCTGTAAGAACATTCAGTGGCCTTCTAATTTGCGGGAGGTGGCTCGTAGGGGCCAGCAGAAGAAATCAATGGGTTGGGGTGATTGGTTGCTATACTGAAAAATCGCTCTGACGTATGCTTTATGTACTTAGATATATATATTTGTATTTCTCCCCGTGCGACGGGAAAGGAGGAGAAACCCTTTACGGACAGTCTGTGCGCCCGAGCGCACGGGGTGTATCCGACTCGCACTGACTAAAAACCCCCTGAAGCATTAAGGCGCCTGTCTTTGGCGCGTAGGCTTTGTAGGCTTCATCTAATTGGCCAGAAGGCACAGGGAGTGCCAACGACACGAAGGTCAAGAAACCCTTCCGGGTTATCACGACGTAATAAAATCATAGGTGACGATGTTATCCCGGGAAGATGCAAAAATAATTAAACTACCTATTGCCATGAGTAATAGATTCAATATTAAACGACACTTATAAAGCATGTAGTGGAAGGGTTGGCAAAAAACCGCGAAAGGCAGTTATAAATCTAACAGTTCCGGTTGAGGGTTTTAGGCTCATAAACGTCTGAAATTAAATTTGAAATTTAAAAAAAGGACCCATAACTGTTACGTGAAGACGTAACGTAACATTACGGAATTAAATTCGGAATTGGATTTACCATCAATAACAGAGTTTGACCGCTAACACTGACACCCGTACCCAAAGGCTGCTGCTGGTCAACATTCGGTCGCCCTCACATAGTCAATGGCAAACCATTTATGCGTGTAAAACACGGAAAATAACTAAAATAGCGATTGGTATCTGAAATGTGAACCTGCGGGGAGCCCTCCCTAAGCACAGAAATCGTGCGGGGGCTCGGCGTGCAGACGGTGTGATAACTGGAGTAAATCACCGGGACAAGCGCAATCGTGGCATAACTGTCGCCGCGATGTACACTGCGTGGCACCACACACACTTATACACGCGCGGAGCCCGACGCTACAAAAGAAAGCTCGAAGGAACACAGTAACACGCTAAACTAAACGGGTGGTCCAGGGGACTGGACCGAAGGCGACCGATGGCGATGGCGGAACAACCGAAACGTACTTACTTAGATATCGTAGTGAGTTCTAGGTCCCTACAATTTATAGATGGCACATTCGCCTGCACATATGAGCTGCATACATTACATTTGAGGGGGCGTGACCATGCTCTTCCCATATTTCACGTATGAGCGTTCGTTCGTGGGTCTTCCACACCCTATTTGCGGGTGCGGGTGCGGGACGGAAGACTTATGTTGCCTCATGCCCGGGCGTCTTCTCGTCGGGGATACGACCCCGACGGTCCAGTAGTGATGGCCCCATTTCAGGGGTCCAAGCTTGAAGATTTCCCCGAGACAGCCGGAGATCAAGATGAGTTGTCAGTGGGCACACCGACATCGTCTTCGACCGTCACGGCCGTCTCTGGGAGTGATGGTGAAGTGAAGTGCGCTCCACGCACCCGAGGCGGTGCGGAGCACGGGGAAAGGACGGGGAGAGGACGGGGCGCGACGACGCGTATAGCGCTGAAGGGCGCGCTACGGATACCCGGAGCTATGCGAGCTCATAAGGGGCGGTACGCGGGCAGCCTGCACGCGGTCAGCGCTTTACCAGAAACTATATCGCCGTGACAACGGCGTTTCGTATGTCGTTACGTTTGACGTATGACGTTTCAAAGGAAGATAGGAATTAAAATTCCTTTTCCGGCACCTACGCCGGAGCAACTATTTATGTGCGCAGCCACTCGACGCGCGAACGACGCTCGAAGTTAATCCATTTGTGGACGCTATGAACGTCAGAACAGTTCAAATGCAGCGACTGACAGGTCTTCTTTCTTTAAATGACGACGACGATGCTCTTCGAATCCGGCTCGAAGTCGACCAATGTGGAGAACGTACCAAACCGGTTTCACCCTCTACGGTGGGCTGATTCCCTTCTTCTTCTTCTAGCTTCTTCTCCGTCCGCCGCGCTATGCTCCAGGATGCCGCCTCCGTGCCTCCTCCGCGCCTTACCGTCTGCCCCCCCGTCGCCGACTCTGCCGATTCCCACGTATGAGCGCCACATACGCTCGGTACATGGATTCGCGGTCGTACCGTATAGACCACCGCAGTTATCGGTCTATAATTGGTCCCCCTCGTCAAATATGACAAAACGCAATAAAACAAACAAAACAAGAAATACTTTGAAAACACATTAAATACACACATAGGCATACATTACAAAATATATAATTCTTAACAACTTATCCCTACTCGGGTAAGAAAGAGACAACTATTCAAATGATTTAATTAACACACACAAATACAATAAAACAAAAAAAATCTTTACCTAAGTCTGTTTACAAGTAAAAATAATACATTTATTTTTACAGTAGCTGCGCCTCGCGGTTTCATTCGCGTGGTGATGGAAAATTGTGATAATGATGTTAGAAAGCGTTCCATTTTTTTGTAAATTTTTCAATGTTTTTCTATTATTTTGCTATTCGGGACGGAGACAAATCCAACAAATTAAAAATGACAATCGGTCCAGGTATTCTCCAGTTCGAACATAATTGTTTTCGAACAATTATGTTGTGTAATGTAGATAAATTGGAATTAAGTATTTTTTATGATGATCTCACTAATATATATTATAGGTATTATAAACACTATACTTTGTAAGGATAAATAGGTACAGAAGTGTATGATGATTGATGGTAATGCAAAAGTTATAGGTGGCTACTGCAATATACTCCCATAAACTATGTTAAACGATTTATTTAGGTTTGTATAAACATGCAGATTTTGCGATTTAGAAACGCGTGAGTAAGCCACATAGAGCTGGCCGTGGGAAAAACATTGCGTGCTCAAATTTATGCCTGCTACGTTTATGGTCTGACCCCGCGCCGCCGGACCGCACCATAATATCGCGCACTCGCTTGTCTATCGTCATAACTATTCAAATATTTGTCCAAATGATGTAGTGTAAAAGACAAAGTTTATCTACTTCAAACACCCGATGCAATAAAAGTATTTATTTTGATATAAGGATCAATTTCTTACTACCAAATGTGCGTTAGAAATAAATTATCAATTATTATTGTATTTATGGTTTACTATTTTGGCGATAAAGGCTTACAGATAAAAGATAGATATATGCTGTCGCGGGCTTTTTTTGTAGAACTATTTAAGATAAACTATCCGTCATACATTATATACGCGTATTTCCAACGGTTTTTGCTCCGCACGACAGAATAGCTCGCAGATGACATATTTTTTTTCCTACTTACTTGATACTTGTCGTTATATTTTGGATAATTGACACTGTATCTTTATAAATTATAGCCTTTGTGTAATTCTGATGTGTAAGCTATATATTATAGTATGGTGTCATCAAAATCCATTCCGTAGTTTTTGCGTGAAAGAGCAACAAATATCCATCCATCCTGCGTTTGTAATATTAGTATAGATTATGAATAAGAGCTCGGCTGTCCGTAACGCCAATAGAATTTGATTCAGACGATTATAGGTTAATATGACAACACAAATTAATCCATTTTTGTAAAATAATTTTTATATCTATTTGTTGTCTTAATACACATACAATCGTAAATTCGTGATAATATTTAATAATTAATTTGAAGAATACTTTAAATTAAATTTAAATGACTGTAATGTTTTATTTAAAACAAACATTTTAATATAATTAGTATTTATGGTACAATAATGTCCCTAGCGCAATGATTCTTTTTAATTATGACAATTATTGTCAAGGTTTAAGTACATGACATTGTAGCAAAAATATATCAATAATGCATAAAGTAATTTTGCAGGAGCGGGGATAACATAAATATTAAAAATGATTTAAAGATAAAAAATTGAAAAACCAAAGTAATTAAGTTGAAAAGTATTACCAATGTATCTATGGCACACAACGCACGAATTATTATATTATATACATCGATTACTCTTAAAATTATTAATGCAGTAAATGTTACTGACTTTAGAAATATTTGTATTGACAAAAAATCGTTTCCGAAAACAGTATCTGTTAATGCCCCAAATCTTTCGTCTTTATTCTTCAGACGGGACATTTACAACGTAAACACTGCAGGTACCACTCCGTCGTCCGAAATAACATCTTAAGATGTGCGCTGTCAATATTTTGTTACGCTTCCTCCGCGACCACGAATTTATGCTAAACGTCTAAAATACAATTTCACACGTCATTTGTGGAGCCGGCGGCGGCGCTCCAGCTCAAAGGCGGCCGCGAGATGGGCCGCGACGCGCACGCCACATTTACGGGCGCGGGGAAACGCTTTGTTCTCGACTTTAAAAGGGATCGCGGGCGCGTGCATCGTGTTCGATAAAGGTGGAGCTCGCAGGGCCGCGGCGAGGCCGATGCGCAGGCGCGGCCGACGATGACGCGCTTATGAATTTTGTCATAGGAGCCGCCTATGTTCCTTTTTGATGTGACGATAAACTTTATTGCGTTTGATTGATCGTTACTGTTTGATCTGCCGAAAAAAACGTGAGATTTTAGATGTGATAGTATCTTTAATTTTACGTTTTAAAAGAACTCGAAAAGTTTCAGCCTATATTATTCTCATATTTTTCTAAATCGAGTTTATTTCGACAAATGTCAACGTTTTGAGGTTTCAGTAATCCGTTTTGTAACTTTTATTACTATTTCTATATATCAGTACATATTTCTCTAACTTGTAAGTGGATGAATAAATTTCGATCAGACTATGGCATTATAAGCATTCAAAGGATTTTTGTAATTTTTTTTTTCATATAAGACTGCGATTGGTCTAATAAATTTGAATTATGTAGAAACAATTTTTTGACTGAAAATTTCTTTAGACAGATTGGATGGTGCATAATTTAAAAGCATTGTGTTCTCATTTTGATTTTCGTTTTTAAGAATAGAAGGACATGAAAAGAATGTTGTAACGATGAATTGATAATACAAATAGTTACTTTTTTTCTCAATTTTTTTGAACTCTAAACCCTATTCTTACATATTTTTCCAAAGAAGTTTCACTTTACGTCATATGTCCGACTTACACACTGTTTTATTTTAATATATTTAAAGGAGATAAATTTAAATCACATCGCTTATTTAGAATCGAAAAGTAAGGGATTGCCCTAGACTACAGGAGCATTGTAAGTGAACTTTTCCATTGATTTTGAATGAACCCACTCGCACCGAGAGCAGGTTGAGCTGATATCATAGCATAGCAGTTCTCAAGCCACGTCGGGCCAGCGTGCGGAGCACTGGGAGTCCTAAGCCTTGTTACCTGAAATTAAACCGTGGGAGTACTGCTCTTACAATGAAGTGACAAAACACTGAAGCCGAATCTAAGTGTTCATAGACTTCTATTAGAGACAGAACAATACACTCGTATATTATATAATAGAGGACTTTAATAACTTTTTACAAAGTAATAGCACGCGCGGTATTTACATCAATATTAATGGTAAGGCACAAGAAAATATTCTTACAGTACATACTAATATTCATTTTATCTGCGAGACGATATTCTAAATGTTTTTTTCTAAAATTATTATGTTTTCTATTACATAAGTTTGAGAATTATATAAATCAAAAAATGAGTTAGCTACTGGTGATCGTACACCATACGAGCATGTTCAACGTGGCACTTCACTTATCAGCTTCTTCAAGAATTCAAGGCTAGGATTCCGTTTTTGATATACTGATACAACCCAGTATTTACAATTCTATCGTACCATACCATATTACTAAAACGATGCCCGACATTTGCCATTCGGTCTCGGTACAAATTAAATTTTATTTTACATTTCACCTCATAAAATGTACGACTACACTCTTCAGATTCATTAATAAAAGTTTTGCTCCCAGATTTTTAATTCCCCGAAAAAAGTGCCCAAGTCACGACGTTCGGCCGATGCTTGATTAATGTTCGCGATGTGACGTCGTTGGGCGCCGCCGAAGCTTGAAATGTCATTCTCGTCATCTTTCATAGATTATTAATCCGTTTGAGCGCCGTCATGTCGTGGACGATATTGATTTTTTTGACTTTGTCGCTTATCGGTTTCGCCTATCGTGTCTCGTGTTTGCCCATTATCGTTAAATACACGGCCTTATTGGGTTGACAAAGTGATAATGTGTAAAATTGATTTGTTAACTTCAGTATCGCTTGTTTATTTCGTTTTATCGGAAACAAGGTAGAAATGAAGATTGATTGGAATAGTAATAAAATCTATTTTATTTCCTTTGTGATTGAGAATTATTTACTTTATTCAGGCTTTGTTTGAAATAGTTTTGAACTTATTGTTTATCTTTATATATTTGCGTAAATCTGTCGATTAGCTAGTTCAGCAGTTTATATATTATAACATTTTCAAGAAACTAAGAAGTATGCGAGCTACCAAAAAAGTAGGTGATCAACGTAACCCCAGAGAAGTTATCAATTCGTTATTGATCTCTTGGGAAGAAGTAAGATATTTGATGAAAGAAAGAATAGACTAATGGAAGAGGAGTGGTCTACTGGAGCTCTTATTCGCTAAACGAAATCCAACTACAGAAACTGTTAATTTACGTCTGTATTTTATGAGAATGAGGTATCTCACCGGTTGAGATGGTCAATTTTGATGTTGCAGCCATGTTGGTCACAATTACTTGTTTTGAAAACTGTAAAGTTTGAACCTTTGTTTATTCCTTAAATACACATCAGTCCTTATTTTTAGTTTAGAATCTAAAGAGGTTACGAATTTTTTTCAACATTGTTAGGCATAAGTACAAAATCAATGGACCCAAAAATTAAAACACTTAAATTATATAACCATCGACCAACAACACATATGATAAATGAAACAAAAAAAAACAAGTGCTTAACACATCCCATCTTTTTGTGTTAATAGAAAAATTTAAAAGACTTACTCTAAAAGGCCATCACTAAAACATATCGCTCTTCTAGAAGTCGAGGAGGCTTAAAGTGTAGACCTTTCAACGGTTTCGTATGTTTTTCCATGAGAAATATTAGTACCTAACGATTTCTGAAGAGATTTTCGAAAACACTACCTAAAAATTTCTGAAGAGACCAAAAGAATTGAAAATCTGAGGGTGCAAGATCAGGGCTATATGGTGGATGCATTAACACTTTACTACCAAACTCTCTCAATGTATGCTGTGTGGCTAAAGATGTGTGTGTAACGTAGTGAAACCAAAAGGTTAGTGAAAAGATTGGTCATCTTTTCCAAAACGGTTCACTTTCATTACGTTGCAATTGCAAATGAGTACACGATTCATTATTAGAATGGGACCCAAGTATCGAGCATTTTTGTATATCCAGCTTTTTTCAAATACGTCAAAACTGTTTTGTGGTCAATTCCCAGCTCTTTATCTATATCGTAAGAACTATTATGCGGATCTTGCTCTACTTTTTTCAAAATGACATCGAATTTATCCGTAATAGGTCGACCTGAGCGAGGTTCATCTTCGATATTAAAATTACTGGACTGAAAACGGTTGAACCAGTTAAAATTCATTTCAACAGGCTCAAGTGGTAGTTTAATCAATAAAACTTCAAAACGAATCGTATTCCTACATTACATTCACTCATTTTTGAGGACAGAAAAACAGAAAAATGGGGGGACACCGTTTTTACTTTTACTTTTATATAGCTTTTCTTAAAATGTTATTTATTTAATGGTATCAAAACTAGTCAAATGCAAACCAGAGAGATTTTACTGCAACCTTTTAATTATTAAATAAGAAAAAACTTATTCCACGAAGTAATAATAATAGCTAATATCATAATACGATAATAATAATAATACCTAAAATCATTAAATTGTTCTATCTTTCCTAAATAATTAATACCCATAAATAGCTAACCTTCTTTTGATTTTTTACCTACGCAATTTTTGTAGCAATTGCGGACCCATCGTCGTGTGTGTTCAGATAACGTCATAACAAAATATCGATTTTTGGCATACTGTGACAGTAAATATAAACAAAGGGAAAACAAAACACATCCCCTTAACCGCCTATCATGCAGTGTTAATAATTTTCGCACTATCAGTTGCAAAGCTAACACCGACCGCCTGCGGCCGCGCCGTGGTGCGGCGGTTACACGGGCGCGGCGCGGGCGCGGCGCGGGCGCGTCGTCGAGGGGCGCGGACTCCCCCTGAATCTGTAGCAGTTGAGGACTGATCGAAGGCTTTTCTCAGATTAGTCGGTTGAAATAGTTTGACGTCTGCATTTAAAATTTCGCTTTGACTATTCAATTTCTATAAATATATCTTTGGATTGGTGATGCACTTTTAGTATGTAGGTATTCGTATTCGTTACATTTTAAATATGTCTTAAAACGAACCTCAAAATGCAAACCCAAAAAAAAAACAAATGCAAATCTCTACAAAATTTGCAATTGTTTTTCGGAGTTTCCATAAACTTTGTACTTATAAAATAATCTGTATATTAAAAATCGATGTTTCTACATACATGATCGTTAAACCCCAAGATCGTTTGAATGATCACTGAGAAAGTAGATCCATATTAATAGGACATATATCTAAAGAATACTTTCATGGAAAAAAATTTCTGCCATTTATTTCAGCATTTCTTCTCAACTTTGTCCACATTTTGCACTATTAAACTAAACTACTACAGCGATTTTAAAAATCCTTTCACTAATAAAGAGCTACACTATTGTCGAATAATATAGTCTATATTTTATTTTGATATTAGTGTTTGTCCTGGCTTAAAATTAATTGGAATTGTAAGTCGGTATCGGAATTGAAAGCTGGACGAGGCGCAGAAACTAAAGTCAGGACCGTGAGCGAGATTAAGAACGCGACTGAAGTCGCAGCCGAGTGTCAGCTCTAGGTCAGAATGAAGAGCGGACCGCGATCGGTATCAAAAACAGTATCTAAACTAGAATTAAAAGCGGGAGTGCGACTGGGATTGATAGCGTGATCGATGAATGTAAAAGATGAAGGAACATATTATATGTTCACGCGAACGAAGTCACGGATGAAAAGCTAGTTATTTATAAAAATAATTTAAAAAAATAGCATCATGAAGAGCTACCGTCAGAGATAGTTCTAATTGTTGTAACCATTACGTAGCTATCAACTACTAACCAACCCGACATTTGAAGAGAGAGCGAAAAAAAATACGCAGTTATAAACTGGGCTGCCGACAGTTTATAGAATATTACTGTTTTCTGTCAATCTATGTATTGTAAGCTCTGCAATACAATACATTAATATTATACAGCCATTTTTATAACTTTGAAGCTATGTGCATTCAGACTGCAGTTGCAGTTATATATTGCCGCGCTATCGGAGTTTGTACGGTCCACACTTACTACGCCTATTAGCTCAATAGCAGAACAATTAGTGCAATAGATGGAAGTTACCTGCAGTGTGAACTAAAAGAAAGTGAGATATAGTGTACTACCGCTTATTTAAATTTATTTAAATAGCATTATAATTAATTTCTTTTGAGTTCGTAAATAATTTATTACCCGGCGGCTAAAACTAGCACTTAGAAAAAAATTCTAAATACAATTTCCCTTTGAATATAATAGAGAATACATAAATGAATATGTGATTTTTTAATATGTAAATATAACAAATAAAGTTACATAATAAATAAAGTTATAGACATATACGCAAACAATGCTACCGACTTGAAGATGATATGATCTTTGTCTTCTGCTATCAGTTCACCAAGTGTAAGGATTAACTGTCGTGACTGTCGGAAAACACTTGTTCTAACCCTCCGTATGATAGTACCTTAGAGATCATACCCATAATACGTGACCTATATTATAAAATGTTTTACCCCCCTCCCTTCCTCGGTGATCAAACATAGTATATGCCAAGACCACCCGTTTCCCTCTAGTCTTCACGCAGTAATTCATAAATATGGTTTTAAATAATTATTCAAAAATAAAAAGTTATTATAATCAAAAGGAAAAAAACTTATGTTAAAACATATTGTAACAGGAACTTATTTCTGTTTTACCGGCACTATCCAAAATATTTGAGAAAATATTGTATTGCTGACTATTTGACTATCTTACAAAGATAATTTTTTTGTTTGCGCGTCAGTACAGATTTCATTCTAAATCAAGTACACTCTCGGCAACCATCAATCTTGTGACAAAAATAAAAGATAGCATCGACAATAGGCAAATAGTCGTAAGCGTATTCATTGACATAAAAAAGGCATTCGACACAGTTTGTTACCAGATACTCCTGAATAATATCTGATAAAATATATAGGAATAACAAAAAAAAAGCGTACAAAATTTTTGAATCATACTTTACGAACAGATATCAAATCCTAAAAATTGATTCTTATGAAAGTAAGCCAATTAAATTTGAGTATGGAGTACCGCGAGGATCAATTTTGAGACTATTTATTTTTTAATCTACATAAATAACATAAGTTACATTGGATTGAGTAGTCATATATTTTAGTCAGTCAGTCAGTCAGTCATTTTATGCAAATGACACCTGTCTTTTTTATTTTGGACCCAAAATACTTAATATAATAAATTAAGCACAAAAAGATCTAAATTTACTCAATACATTGTTAGAACAGAACTTACTCACTATCGACACATCAAAATACATCATTTTATCAGCCAAAAATAAAATAATTTCTGTCTATCCACCACTTACTATTAATAAAAAAGTTCTACAAAGCTCAAAAAGCGAAAAATACTTCGGCATAATATTGGATGAAAGACTGTCACGGAAAGAACATATTGAATACGTACAAACCAAAATTGTTATATTAACCGGTCCATTACTGAATATAGTGAAATATTTTCCATCCAAAATTAGACATACAATCTACAAGACACTAGTTAGACCGCACTTGGAATACTTACAATATACTACAATACTAAATATGGAGTTGTGCTGCAAAGCCTAATATCGCTTTGTTACAAATATCACAAAATAAAAAGATAAAAACCTTATATCACTTTGACTATCTAAAACCAACATGTAAATTGTACATTACAACCTAATACTTTAATTTATTCAAATATATATCTACAATACGTGCATATTAATTAGAAAAATACTCAAGAATAAAATACACACAGAAATTACGCTTAGTACATTTTAATATAAATACGCTAAATGAAACAAACATTATTTCAAACAAATTACACCGAGAACACTATACGGAAAAAATTTAAGATATAAAGATATACATCTGTATATAATAACATCCTAATAGAGAATAAGGAAAAAATTCTAAAACACTGAGTGTATTTAAAAATAAATTAAAGGCATACATTTTGAATAAACAGATAGATATTCAGTAGGCATTCCATAATGATTTTCAAAAAAATTAAATATATGTGTTATCTTGCATCAACTTAACTAGATACTATGAGTTCCGGAAACTTCAGAGTCATGTTATAATATTGTAATTTTTTAATATTTAATTTATCTATAAGTAAAAACTACCAGTTTTGAATGAACTGGCGCCTGGCATACGTGCGTTAGTATTGCTACTAGTGAGTTTGAGCGCTGAACGTTACGCGTCATAACTTGAATATAGCTCAAAAAAGCACGAGATTTCTTTAGATTACGTGACGAAGCCTTAAGCTCGCCTCTTTCTATGATCAAGCGTGGTATTTTTAAGACCCGCCCTCCCTTACGAACTGGTCATGTAGTATGGATATGCTCCCTTAAGTATGAAAAAAGTATCATTGAGTCACCCTGTCCATACCTTAAATGTTTTTAAACCCATAAATATTGTGAATTAATTTTCATGGTAGCTCTCTTTTGAAAAATAATAAATTTTTCTTCAGTTTAATATTTTCAGTATCCACAAAAAACTGAGAAATCCCAACGCTCAAGTTAAGCAACCTCAACTCAGATGTACTTCTAAGTTGAAGTTTCTCTGTAAACTAAGTTCTTGAATCTACGACTAAGAAGCAAAAAATTCTTCCAGTTTTTTTTTGGGTTACTTAAAATATTCTATTGATGCTTAATTCAAATAATGATGTTTCTGAAAAAACATCGCGAAAAGGATCAAGTAGGTTGCATCGAATTTGGTTAAAATTCTACCGTAACGAAGCAACTCGGTGCTGATTATATGAAATAATTAAAACAAACAATTTCATTTAATTCATCAAAGCGCTCTGCCAAAATTTGCAAGCTCTCAACGCCGAAGATGTAAGAGTACAATTAGGCGCGTCGCGTTCGGTTGCGTTGGCGTCCTAATTGCAAATAACAGCGAAATCCTTGTCCTTATATCGTGCTATAGGTGTTTTGTTATGTATGTGTGTGTGCTCAGTGCAAATTAACAGGCTCGCCATAATTGCTGACAATTAGCGAAGCGACGCGTGAACAGAGGGCGGCCGACCGGCAAGCGCGCGGAACGCTATGATTCCCATTCTGGACGCTTAGGAATCAGCAGTTAAATGAAAAATCTATTTTCGAGCTTAGATTTATAGTCTTTTTCAAACTTGGCTTAGATCTATATTCTTCAAGTAATTGACAAATGAACTTTTGCCTATTTTTTGCTGTTGTTGTTTGTTTTCGGTGACCGTAAAAATGCGGGTCTTGGGACATGAAATGTCAGTATCCTACGCCACCGCAATAACCATCGCCGGTGTCTTAGTCAGAATAAATTAGGTCGTTGTACCATTATAAAATATTATATAAATAACGTTCGGTTCGAAAAACACCCTGAATTGTTGTTTCCACGTCATACCTCCTTTCAAATTAAATAAGTGAAGACGGCATTACTCATTCTGCACATTGATAAAAAAATAATACATGACGATGGCGTGAATCATGTACTTGAGGTGTTCACGAAGATCTAAAGCCTGATTCGTGTATATCGTATGTAAAATGACATTTTGTGTCTCTCTTTAAAAAAAAAATGGAAAAGTTTTCGTTCCAAAAAGATCATATTGTAATTTGTACATATCATATTGTAATATGTACAATATGATATTTTTGGAACGAAGTTCCTTAACGATGCTTGCGGGAGGTGTTAGTTGGTAGAAATCGTCGCGTAAGGAAAAAGCGTTATACAGACGCTAGTTATTAAGCGAGTGAAGCGACACCGTGTTTGGCATGACGCTAATTTTAGTTTTGAACATTTTAGAAAAATTTATATTAAAATAGTTTTGTAAAAATACATAACTAAAAAATACACTCAAAGTTAATTGCTGAAATCTGCATAAAAAGAATGGAAACGATATTTCTTTATTTGGGTATCGGTTAAAAGCCACTGGACGATCAGTTTGGGACTCTGACTACTAGTCACGGAATCGCTTGTAGATAGTTTTAGACTATTTATTCTATGATTCAATTTCATAATCCATAATGCTCAGAGCAGTAAACCGGCGACCTTAAGTCATACAACAATTTAAGAACTGTCGTACTATGATTAAATCGACGATTAGTATCATTGTTGGCTTTTTTCGTTTGCTGAGATGTAGTGACATATAAACTTCACCACTATTAAATAGCTAGTACTAGACGTTTAGAATAAATAAATACATTCTGCGAAAATCATTGAATTTTCTCTCAAGCGCGCTTCCCTGATTGGTTTAATTTCCTATGTTATAGGACATCCATAGACCAAATTAAATTCCGTAAAACATTTTCTTCGTATAAAAAATACGTTGTTGTAAACGGTAATTTAAAAGTCTCTCCAACGTTTTGAACCCCTCCGTTGTTTTTGATACTTGATAACATAGTACCGATATTAAGAAGTTGCTGCTAAGATATTGAATTTAAATTTCTTTTTCATTACCTTTGAAATTTGTTGTACGCGAGCACGACCGCCCCGCCGAGCGGAATCTCGCAACAGGGCCCCAGATATGAACTATAAATTATTCGGAACGAGGAAATTAAATTCATTTAATCGCGCGTTTTCCTGTGAAAACGAGATTAATATTTCCTTCTCTTTCTCTCTTTGTCTCTTTCTATCGAATACTGGACACTTTTTGAGTTTGCATAATTTCAACGTTTTCGAAGAAGTTTTATCAATGATTGTATTACTAAACTTTCTTTAATTAAAACAATCTAAGGCTATAGACAGCCAGCTGAGGTCAAGAACAGATCCAGCCTTGAAGTCAGGGGAGTCACATAGTCGTAGTCTATCCTGGCTGGATTATCTCCAGTCAAGACAGGCTCTTTAATTACAATAATAAGCCAAAAACACTCATTCCAGGAACATTATCACCCCTGATTAACCCCCGACCTGCCTCTGGTTGAGGTCTTTCTTAAAAAGCCTTCATATAAGTCTTCCTCAGAAGGGAGTGCTCTTATCTAGATGCAGAGGTGGGTGTTTTATTTTTTAACTTCAATTCGTATTTAATCTAGGTATTCTCGAGATCTAACTATTAGGATAATTTTAATTGTGACCATACTTATCTCTCCTATTGGTATTTTATAAATAGCCCCATGTTTGATCCAAGCTACGTGTTATAGCTAATATGTATAATAAAAGAAAAAAAAAATTCAACAAAAATAAACGAATGGCACATATTGCGACAGTTCTTTTAAAAATATTTTTAGGTTTTTAAGATTTTTTTCTGATTCCGTAAATAATTTTGGAAATAATCGCTGTGTGACTTGAAGAAATTTTGTCTCCCCTCCATTTCATAAACCGTGACTCCAAAAAAAAGATAAATGATAACGAAGATAACGCTTAAAAAATACTTTCAAGGAAAATTATTTTGAACATGGTCGAATATATTGTTTTTGAATTATTGGCGAAAAACTGCGCTTCTCAGAAAAAGAACGCAAGTGCCATGAAGGTACGCTTTTTTGCTGATGCACTTTATTTTACACTAGTTTAACAGTAATAGTCGACATGCCTACTTATTTTTCTAGTTATAGGCGACTTATGCGTTTATAACTATTCTGTGTAGGAAACATGGAAAAAATGTAACTACGTATTTGTAGTGCATTTCTTTGTAATAATGGCTTCGGAATCTTATAATGAGCATGGTCCGACATGCTTTTGGCCATTTTTTTTATTAATAAAAAGAACGAGCAGTGTCGGGGGAACCTGATAGGAACGAAGTTCCTAATTATAAAAATATTAATTTCAAATTTTTTCGAGGTATAAAGAAAATAATTGTTCGGATATACATTTTTTATTATGATTTTCTTTTATCGATAAAAATAAAAAAAAATGAATAAACTCAATGACTATAGATATAGTCGATATATTGTATAAAATTTAAATTTTCAATTTTTAAAAGTATACTGCATTACTATTTGTTGGATATTGTTCACCGACGTAACACCATTTGTCGCGGTTATTTCTTCTCGTTCTTTATCTAGTACATTGTCGGAATTATATATTTCTGAACTAAAAAGAGAACTGTATAATATGGTATGTAATTTTGATATTGTTTAATATTGACCAACAATTATAATAATATTTATTTATAAATAATTTGTTAATTAATAACAAAAATTAATAAAATTAATTTTTATCCATTTTAATTGTATAATTAATAGTAGTAATAATTAAATTGATGTCAGATAAATTAAATATTTATATTTTAAACAAAATTTAATTATACTCAATAATCTCATAAATAGAACAAAATCAAAGTAATAATAAAAAAACACAAGCCACGCTTAGATCATGAAACGTTAGTGGAATAATATAATAATAATAGCAAACTGCGACAATAATAACAGTCAACACGTAGACTATACATCAGACACTGTACAGCCATCGTACATAGGCTATACACAAAATTTAAGTAATAATAAAAAAACACAAGCCACGCTTAGATCATGAAACGTTAGTGGAATGATATAATAATAATAGCAACATGCGACAATAATAACAGTCATCACGTAGACTATACATAGACACTGTATAGCCATCATACATAGGCTATACACAAAATTTAAGTAATAATAAAAAAACACAAGCCACGCTTAAATCATGAAACGTTAGTGGAATGATATAATACATGCGACAATAATAACAGTCATCACGTAGACTATACATAGACACTGTATAGCCATCACACATAACTATACACAAAATTTAAGTAATAATAAAAAAACACAAGCCACGCTTAGATCATGAAACGTTAGTGGAATAATATAATAATAATAGCAAACTGCGACAATAATAACAGTCAACATGTAGACTATACATAGACACTGTACAGCCATCATACATAGGCTACAAAAAATTTAAGTAATAATAAAAAAACACAAGCCACGCTTAGATCATAAAACGTTAGTGGAATGATATAATAATAACAGCAAACTGCGACAATAATAACAGTCATCACGTAGACTATACATAGACACTGTATAGCCATCACACATGACTATACACAAAATTTAAGTAATAATAAAAAAACACAAGCCACGCTTAGATCATGAAACGTTAGTGGAATAATATAATAATAATAGCAAACTGCGACAATAATAACAGTCAATATGTAGACTATACATAGACACTGTATTATAGCCATCATACATAGGCTACACAAAATTTAAGTATAATAAAAACACAAGCCACGCTTAGATCATGAAACGTTAGTGGAATGATATAATAATAAACAAACTGCGACAATAATAACAGTCATCACGTAGACTATATAGACACTGTATAGCCATCATACATATACACAAAATTTAAATAAAAACACACGCGCGCTTAAATCATGAAACGTTAGTGGAATGATATAATACAATGCGACAATAATAACATCACGTAGACTATACATAGACACTGTATAGCCATCACACATGACTATACACAAAATTTAAGTAATAATAAAAAACACAAGCCACGCTTAGATCATGAAACGTTAGTGGAATAATATAATAATAATAGCAAACTGCGACAATAATAACAGTCAACATGTAGACTATACATAGACACTGTACAGCCATCATACATAGGCTACAAAAATTTAAGTAATAATAAAACACAAGCCACGCTTGGATCATAAAACGTTAGTGGAATGATATAATAATAACAACAAACTGCGACAATAATAACAGTCATCACGTAGACTATACATAGACACTGTATAGCCATCACACATGACTATACACAAAATTTAAGTAATAATAAAAAAACACAAGCCACGCTTAGATCATGAAACGTTAGTGGAATAATATAATAATAATAGCAAACTGCGACAATAATAACAGTCAACATGTAGACTATACATAGACACTGTATTATAGCCATCATACATAGGCTACACAAAATTTAAGTAATAATAAAAAAACACAAGCCACGCTTAGATCATGAAACGTTAGTGGAATGATATAATAATAATAGCAACATGCGACAATAATAACAGTCATCACGTAGACTATACATAGACACTGTATAGCCATCATACATAGGCTATACACAAAATTTAAGTAATAATAAAAAAACACAAGCCACGCTTAAATCATGAAACGTTAGTGGAATGATATAATACATGCGACAATAATAACAGTCATCACGTAGACTATACATAGACACTGTATAGCCATCACACATGACTATACACAAAATTTAAGTAATAATAAAAAAACACAAGCCACGCTTAGATCATGAAACGTTAGTGGAATAATATAATAATAATAGCAAACTGCGACAATAATAACAGTCAACACGTAGACTATACATAGACACTGTACAGCCATCACACATACTATACACAAAATTTAAGTAATAATAAAAACAACAAGCCACGCTTAGATCATGAAACGTTAGTGGAATAATATAATAATAATAGCAAACTGCGACAATAATAACAGTCAACACGTAGACTATACATAGACACTGTACAGCCATCACACATGACTATACACAAAATTTAAGTAATAATAAAAAAACACAAGCCACGCTTAGATCATGAAACGTTAGTGGAATAATATAATAATAATAGCAAACTGCGACAATAATAACAGTCAACATGTAGACTATACATAGACACTGTATAGCCATCATACATAGGCTATACACAAAATTTAAGTAATAATAAAAAAACACAAGCCACGCTTAAATCATGAAACGTTAGTGGAATGATATAATACATGCGACAATAATAACAGTCATCACGTAGACTGTACATAGACACTGTATAGCCATCACACATGACTATACACAAAATTTAAGTAATAATAAAAAAACACAAGCCACGCTTAGATCATGAAACGTTAGTGGAATAATATAATAATAATAGCAAACTGCGACAATAATAACAGTCAACACGTAGACTATACATAGACACTGTATAGCCATCACACATTACTATACACAAAATTTAAGTAATAATAAAAAAACACAAGCCACGCTTAGATCATGAAACGTTAGTGGAATGATATATAATAATAATAGCAAACTGCGACAATAATAACAGTCAACACGTAGACTATACATAGACACTGTACAGCCATCACACATGACTATACACAAAATTTAAGTAATAATAAAAAACACAAGCCACGCTTAGATCATGAAACGTTAGTGGAATGATATAATAATAGCAAACTGCGACAATAATAACAGTCATCATGTAGACTATACATAGACACTGTATAGCCATCATACATAGGCTATACACAAAATTTAAGTAATAATAAAAAACACAAGCCACGCTTAGATCATGAAACGTTAGTGGAATGATATAATACATGACAATAATAACAGTCATACGTAGACTGTACATAGACACTGTATAAACCATCACCACATGACTATACACAAAATTTAAGTAATAATAAAACACAAAGCCACGCTTAGATCATGAAACGTTAGTGGAATAATATAATAATAATAATAGCAAACTGCGACAATAATAACAGTCAACACGTAGACTATACATAGACACTGTATAGCCATCACACATACTATACACAAAATTTAAGTAATAATAAAAAAACACAAGCCACGCTTAGATCATGAAACGTTAGTGGAATAATATAATAATAATAGCAAACTGCGACAATAATAACAGTCAACACGTAGACTATACATAGACACTGTACAGCCATCACACATGACTATACACAAAATTTAAGTAATAATAAAAAAACACAAGCCACGCTTAGATCATGAAACGTTAGTGGAATAATATAATAATAATAGCAAACTGCGACAATAATAACAGTCAACACGTAGACTATACATAGACACTGTACAGCCATCACACATGACTATACACAAAATTTAAGTAATAATAAAAAAACACAAGCCACGCTTAGATCATGAAACGTTAGTGGAATGATATAATAATAATAGCAACATGCGACAATAATAACAGTCATCACGTAGACTATACATCAGACACTGTATAGCTATCATACATAGGCTATACATAAAAATCCTACGCTTTTTTAACGTTACGGACGTTTTTTGCCGGCTAGGGTACCTCCGCAACGCCCCATAAGGAACTTTGCTCCAAAATACTAAAACAATAGAACTCTTGAAGTACATACTTGGAAACTAAATATTTTAAAATCAGAAACAAAACATTTTATTTTTTCAACATTCGTTTCCCGTCGTTTTTTCAAATTTAATATCGAATAATTCACTACGGCGAACATACATCAAACGAGTCACCTTTATGTATGTATGTAAAAGAGTCGCAACTTGCATATTTTTTCTTAAGAGCATTATTAAATTTATTAATTGTACTAATCTCAAGAAGAATAATTAATTACCCATCTCATCAATAAGACGTCCTGGAAGTCTTAAAATAAGTAAATGAGTTAAGTTTCGATGCGTAGAAGCAGCCACTTTTAGCAGGCCATTTACGGGACAGCGGTTAATGTCGCGTGGTGCGGTCGCGCTCCGCCGGCCGTGCTTAATGCACTCTTTAACGCTAAGCACCGACTAACACTTGGTTAAATAAATAAGGGCCGGATTGTTTGGTGTTGTGGTTACAAATACTTTATACGACTTAAACAATTTGATAACTTGTAACCGTAACATTAAGAGAAGAATATCCATTTTTTGTATTAATTCCATTTTTGAAAAGAATTTCTCTCAAATAACTAGATATTAAATGTAAACTAAAAACAGTTTCACAGAAAAATAGACTGCTAAAGTGAAAAATAACAAAGGATATATTAAAAACAATCCAGATAATAATAAAAAAAGATAATTAAATAGCTTAATAGGGAAATAATGATGGAAATGTTATTCTATAAACAAAAAAAACTGTTTTTTTTTTGAAAAGTATAAAGTAAATTTTGACGTAATAGTTTTAATGCAAATTAGACATTTCTTCAGATTTTACCAAGTTAGATATCGTTGTATCAAGTAAATGTAATGTTATAAAAATAAGCTTGGAACGTCTGGTTGCACCAAAAGTAAAAACGTAATTTGTAAACGTAGTCTGTAAAATTTAGCAATTATCCATACATTATGTCTTAAATTTTAGAGATTATTTTTACAAGTTGGGTTTTTAATTTTGGTGCAACCCGCTGTATGTAAATAACACGTTTTATTCGCTGTGACAGTTCAGTGTTATGAATACAGATTACGTTAACAAATATTAATTGTATTGTTGCCACGATTGAGGTAAAATTTAATTTTCCCGTTAAAATGAGAATACCTTATGTTTTTATAGGGGTCACGCACTATATTGTAACTTAGATATTTATTAATGAATTGACTGCTTATCCAAAATACTGTTGTAATCGTATATCTTGCCTTGTAAGTAACTGCCTAACAACTGATCTTCTCATAATGTTTCTTAAGTGCACATACTGCGGGATGGAACCCTGGTGACCTACCGGTATCCTGGTAATACAGGTACCCTATACCCAACTTAGGCACCAGTCTCCCACAATCTTATGATAATCATTTAATTGTAAAATGGACTCTTAGAAACATGCTGCCTGATTGTGGTAAAAAGTAAATTATTATTATTGTTATTAATCTAGTGCCACCCGATTGGTTATTTGAGTAAAATGTACGTAAAATTTTAGAATCAAACATCACAGTAAAAAAATCTTAAATAAAATGCAGATTTTAAAACAATGTTGACTGTTTTAAAAATTTCGAACGAACTATCTATATAAACCAAAATATGTACAATAACCAAAATTCACATTTTGAAAAAAAATTAAACTAATCAAAAAAAAGGGAAAGCGAATGAAATATTTGCAGATCTATGATTTATAAAAGATTAGTATATGTTAAGCAACTCATTTAAAGCTCCTTCAACTACTGAAGTAAATACTAGACGCTGTAGAGTATCATATGATAAGAAATAGGATAAGGTAAGAGCTAAGAATATTATACAATGACATTAAAAAGAAGCACGTTTCATTACAGCTTTTGGAATTGTTATGAAAAATTATGGAAAAAGTGAAAAATTATGGAAAAATTTAAAAATTATGGAAAATTTTGAAAATTATGACTTTATCCTACTAAAACACTATCATATATTCACGAAACTTTACAAGACGGAATTAAGTCACAGACAGTCGATCAAAGTCGAGACAATAGCAAAAAAAAAAAAATCTTTATAGTACTACGTAATTAGTCTCGAATATCTATTGCATTCTAATTATTTCCAGATTTATTTTATTCTTTAGAACCTTGGTCAGGGCTCAGGTCTCTGAATAATAATAGGAAAATGAATTTAACATAATGCACTATAAACTATAAATAAAGCGTTAATTAACCCGAGCAGCTGAACACAGGCGCAGTGCATTATTATTCATGGATGCACGAGCGCGCATGCATTTAGTGGGCTGAGACGGCGGCTCGTCATTAGCAGCCGTTCGCAGCTAGATACAAGGAAATTACGTTGCAATAAAAAACCGGTAATCATCAATTACTACGTTAATTTATCAAAGAGCAATCGACTGTTTCTGAACATTTACCGGCGTGGGAGCACCCACGTCCTGTTTGAAAAATGGCTACTAGTTTTTTAATGAATGTTTATTGTATAGATTTCTTTGTATTCATTTTTTTTTTGTACTTTGTAAAAGGGTGTCGTTATTTTCAAGTTTATGTATAAATAAAACTTTGTATTTGAAAAACAATATGAAATAAAAATCGTCTATTTAAAAATTATACTTGAAAATTTAAATATCAATTAGCAATTTAAAGTCTCTGAGAATTTCCAAGAGCCAAATTGAACCTTAGAAAAATGTATATAAGAGTACATTATATATTTATATCTATACCTAAGAACCATTTAATTATTCTTATACGTGCACTTACGACGTAACCCCTTCATACGATAAAAATTCAAGTTTTCCTGCTAGTGCATAATAAATGTCATACAAAACCATTTCATTTCGAATGTTGAGACGAAGTAAATTAACGCAAGTTTTTACAATTTTTTATGATAAAAGTATTTTATTCCTTACAAAACTATTATGAAACTATTATAAATGTCGCTTTTTTGACCATTTTTAGGTATAATTTTCCGTTCTACTATTACAACATGAAGACAAAGATGTTGCAGATAACAGATAAATAAGAACAACAGATAAAGACAAACACAATAATTATTTATGAGATACGACAAAAATTACTTCAAGTATTTATTATCCGTTTCATAATTCAATTTATTATTAATAAAAATTGGTTCAAAAATTGTTTATATCTTCATGCAAAATTGAATTTAAAGAGGATGCACCAATACTCAGAAACTATTGAATTGTAAGTAATTCGACGGTCAGTTATAATTATATTTTTAACTGCGACAATGTTTTTTTTGATTCCTGTTCGTAACCGGGCGGCCTGATTTTCCGTCATCATTTAAACAGAAACTGTATCGTTGAAATTGTTTGAACCAACGGAATATAGTAGAAACAAAAGGAAAGTTATCGCCGAAAGTTTCAGACGTTTCATCACGGCACTATTGGTATGATAATCCACGTTTGAAGTTGTAGTAGCATATCACTTAGTAATCGCGGTGACCAAGACAAATCATTTTTAACAATTTTTCACTAATCACGTAACAAATAGACTGAACACAGAAATAAGCTGTGCACAAGTTTGGACTTATCCTCTATACTTATTAATACGATCAATCAAATAAGTACAAACTCGCTGATTCATAAAATTGCAAGACTTTGAAACAACTTACGTACAAAAATTAATGTCTATAGGCATCTATCCTTTAAATATAATTTCCTAATACCCATTTTTTAATTTGTTTGTTTAACGATAATCTTTAATTTATGTAATGGTAAATTTTGGATAATTAAACGTGTGCACACATATAGTTCTTTAAAGGAATTGGTGACTTCCAAGCACAGCCTTTATATTCGAAAGTGAGAGTTTCACACATTTTGTTTTCTTTCATCTAAATAAAAGGTTAAGGTCAACCGCATAGGTTATTTGCGATTGATCACTTCTTTTTTTTCATGAATTAACTACGTTCTGTGAAATAGAACGAGTTCATTAAATATTTCCCGTTTAGTCGTTTTTACTAACGAATCTTTTTTTGCTACATTGACGTAGACTAAGTTTAATATATTCTCCTAATTCACTTTTTATTAAAAGGAACTTCTGAGTTAATATCTCCTGTTCTTTAAATTAACATCTTAGAACATTTTCAAATACGTTCTTACAGAAATTTACCTTTCTGCTTTACCCAAAAATCTATGGTAAATCCGTTTTATTAACCCGGCGAGGCTGTGGTGGCAAAATGTAACAATGAGTATGTGGTGGGGTTTGACATACCCACTTATTAAATTGGCCATAAATATCATAATATCGATAAATTGAGTTCTAATCTTATGTTTTGTGATATTAATATAAACAATAAACAGCTTTTAATGAAAAAACTTTAATATTTTAATAATTTTTTTTATTATTATTTAGAAAAATAAAAGAAACTGAGTTTTTTTAAAACAAAAATAGGCATTATTTTCATAAGCCTCTAAAATAAACAAAAACAAAATTTTACTTTAAACATTAACTACTAAATTAAGGAAAAAACATCAGTCTTTGAATTAGAAATAAAAAACTATCATAAAACTTTGGAACAGCTTAGGAACTAAGGTCATCATCACAACAATTTTTGCAGGAAAATATTGCATGCTCTATACATATGGCCTTCCCACATGTTGAGCAAGAGTGCTTTGTCTTTCGATCTTTTTTCCTTGGACAATCAGCACATCTCGTATATTGCCCATTGCCCATTCTATTTTGACATACACAAATAATAATTTCTTTATTTGTGTATGTCAAAACAGAAGTTTTCATTTGTTCAGTAAAAAAAATATTCCAACATTCGACTTCCGTTTTAGCTAACTTTGCAATTCCTTTTACGCCAGGCCGTTTGAAAATTATGTTCTAGCTGCGAGTACGTAGATTAGTCCGCGGTGGTTTTTTGAGCCATTTCTGACCATCTTTGGACTCATAATAAGGAACTTGAACAGAAGAACAACGTCGATTTCTCAAAACTGACAGCGGGATATCATCGTCAGAATCATTAAAATCTAGTGCAAGTTCACTGACCCCTTGTTCTCGATCACTAATCTCCTGTTCTGTCTCAGATCCTAGGTTATGTTCGCTGCAATGATCAGATTCGGGTTCGGAGTTTGACTCGTTCGAACATTCTTGGAAAACCTCCTCTATCATGGACTCAAGACGCCTTTGATCTCTTTCGAAACTCATTTTCGTTCAAAAACTAAAACAAAAAACAAATAATAAGCTAATAAACCAAAAAAACAATTTTCAATTTTACCGAAATAACCACACACCAACTATGTGGCGGGGTATTACGTACCCGACAGGAGTATGCGCACGTATATCTCAAGCGCCGGCTAGCGCAACACTGCGATCACGCCACTATCCATCCCGCAGCTCCTAGCTCCAGCTATGCGGCGAGACAAACCGTTACAGCAAAATTTAAAACAAAACGATCGTTGGAGTAATGCGTGGGGTATGTCACACCCCACCACAGCCTCGCCGGGTTAACACAGATAAATACCAAAAAAATGTATAATTAAAACAAAGAGCAATCATAAAAAAAATAAAATAATTAAGTCCTTTTCCATATTTTACAACTACGTTGTCAAATAAATTACTAAGCACCATGTCTTTTTTCAATTTTTTGGATAAATATCAAAATAAAAACTAAGTACTCACTCATGAGATGTAAATACCGTTTGCTTTCAATTCCCTTCCTGTTCTGGATTCACAGTCTTTTATAATGCAATATTTTATAATACCTTTTACTATCGCGTATGCGGTCAGTTTTCAAATAACCATGCACCGCTGGGGTTTTAGTGGGACATCACGCAGCGTTGCTATAGATATCGATAATTGTTTTACTCAATCGCGGATCATATGTACATAGTCTGGTAAATATTAAGTTGGCTAATCAGCTCTCGAAGAGTCGGGGTTGAATTTCGGGGCATATGTATATGAAGTGTAGTAATTTATCCAAAATTATGAGTCCATAAAGCAAAATTTCACGATTTAAAAAGTGTTTTATCAAAGAATACGGTAAAAATTGTAATGCATAACTGATTGTATATTTTACATCGAGTAACTTATATATGTACAGGCACACATCGCCGTCGGCGGTGGCGGATGCGCGGTGGCCGGCGCGCGCGCCGCCGCGCTGTGGACGTAAACATCCCGCTATCGTGTCGGAAGCCGCCGCTGGCTTCGCTAAATATTCAACCAGCTGACAGACTACGCTCCGTACTATGTTTTTTTTAATGAAAATGCAAGCTAATAAACCATTTAGATTTTGGGAATGAAATAATTTCATAAAAATATTGTTTTCATTTTAATGTTTATTATTGGCTGAAAGACTTTAGCTATAACAAAGGCTGTTAGAACATAAAAAAGATTTTCCGTCACATTCGCAAGTCATAATCAGATGATATCCGATTTATCGGGCATCAAGAATCGGATCCAGAGACCAAATTGATTGTAATCAATAAAATTATTGAAACAGGACGTATTGATATGTTGTGAGAGTACCGTCCAATACAATTAATTAAATAATGCGAAAATATGTATACCTACCATTATTTTGACTCTTGTTTTGGCATTGTCCAGTACCGATTAATACCTTGTTCTGGAATAGACAGGTGTGAGTTTTTAACGGATATCGTTTTAAATAAATAATTTATGTCTTTATAATAAAACAAAGTCGTGTTAGTTTTACTATTTATAACTCAAGAACGACTTCGCAATTTTTTATGATATTTGATTTGTTTGATTTGTTTACGCTCTGAAAAGCAGATTAAGTAAATAAAAACAAGAAAAATTTACAGGAAAAAAAAATTGAAAAAAAAAATTGTTTTTTCATACATTTCTCGTATGCTAAACTAAAGTAAGTGAGCTTATTTAAATTTGCATAGAGTGTACTATTTTTTTTTCGCAAAGGCAAAGAATTTATAATTATTATTATACATACTGTTTTGTGTCTATTAAACTTCCTTTTGGTTACGTTATTTTCACTATTTGTTATTTTGCAATCTTAACAGGAAGTTGAGACAGCACGTGGTTAGGTTAGTAATGTGTCGTTGGTCATAGTTGCTTTATCTCTGGTTCAAATCGCTCTACGGTACCTAGTCCGGTCTCTTATTATTATACATTCTTTTTCAGTTTGATAAAGTGCACATTGTTAATATCTGTTATCACAAAACTGTAAAAGTATGTTTGAACGTTGGACGGATTGTGATTGGGACCTTACTAATATCCATAGTCAAAACAAAAACAAAATTGACATCAAGACCACTATTGGAATAGTCGGACTGAAATCGGAACTGACAATGGAACCAGAATTAACATCCAATAAGGTCAAGGCTCTTGAAAAACTTTTGGGATTTTTATCTTATTAGAATAATTGCATCAACAAGTTTATCATATAAACGTAGTACTATTTTCCCGCAGGATTACGTTCTACGTTCATATCGAAGTGACAGTACTGGAGTATGCCGGCACGCGCCGCCGGACGACGTGGCAAACACACGCGACCGCCGTGCGCCGCCGCCAGTGGCGATAATGCCAGAAATACACTAATAAAGATGGCTGCCGCGAGTTCACTAATTGTAGCCTAGTTTGAAAGCAGGAGTGTTCCTGCATTTACCCTTCCTATTACCCAATCCTGGGCAATCGTGAATCGGAGAAAAAGGAACAAAATCGATTTCCAGTAATTTGAAGATAGATGGATTCAGACCCATCCCATCTGGAAGCAAGGGTCTTAATTTTACTCAATTTATTGTTGCTTTACTTAAGGATATTTATAATCTTTTATATTATCGATCGTGACTATTAAACTAATTTTAATTATTTGTTTTTTGTTCTAAAGTTGAGACAGCACGTGGTTAGGTTAGTAATGTGTCGTTGGTCATATGTTTTATCTCGTTTTATTATATTCTTTTTCAGTTTCTTGGAATCGTTAACATCAGAAAGCAGACGGATTTTAACAAACAAAAACAAAATTGACATCAAGACCACTATTGGAATAGTCGGAAATCGGAACTGACAATGGAACCAGAATTAACATCCAATAAGGTCAAGGCTCTTGAAAACTTTTGGGATTTTTATCTTATTAGAATAATTGCATCAACAAGTTTATCATATAAAACGTAGTAATTATTTTCCCGCAGGATTACGTTCTACGTTCATATCGAAGTGACAGTACTGGAGTATGCCGGGCACGCGCCGCCGGACGACGGCCGGCAAACACACGCGACCGCCGTGCGCCGCCCGCCAGTGGCGACAATGCCAGAAATACACTACAATAAAGATGGCTGCCGCGAGTTCATTAATTGTAGCCTAGTTTGAAAGCAGGGAGTGTTCCTGCATTTACCCTTCCTATTACCCAATCCTGGGCAATCGTGAATCGGAGAAAAAGGAACAAAATCGATTTCCAGTAATTTGAAGATAGATGGATTCAGACCCATCCCATCTGAAGCAAGGGTCTTAATTTTACTCAATTTATTGTTGCTTTACTTAAGTGATATTTAATAATCTTTTATATTATCGAGCACGACTCGTGACGAGTTTGAAACAGCAATAGTTTAATTAATTGCTTTTTTGTTCTAACGTTCAGTTCTTCTGGCAATTCCTAATCGGCGGATTGGATTCATATGCGATAATCTTTTGACATTTATATACTTATTTTTTTTTGACATTTTGATTTTTATTATTTTTCTGGCTTCAAACGAATTGGAATCGTGAACAATATCATAATTGAAAGCTAGATGCGGATCAGAATCGAAATCCAAGACCGGGACGATTGGGAACAAACAGGACTGGGGTCGAAACAGAGTATCGGATCGAGGTCAAAATCGAGGACAGTATCGGAACCTGAGTGGAAAGCGGGAACGAGATTATTTCCAATAATAACGAGGTCTTTTCATATTAAAGACGAAAGAACGGCGCATAGTGATAATGTGACATTTCTTTAAGAAATACTGTACCGAATGCATAATGTAGAATTGGCAGCAAAGGCATAAATCAAGTTTATCTACTTGGCATACGAATGGCGTATGCGTTCGACTGATTTTCTCCTATCAATAGGAAAGAACGATGGAATAAAAATATGCTAATATTTTTTTCTTTTCTTCGCGAAAGAAAATTCGCAATTCGTCCCGAACGCCATCGAGCCGTTAATCTGCATTTATCTGAAATTTCCGCTTTTTCCGTCGTCAGCAAACAAAATACGATAAGCCGCAATCATTAGCATACTCTCGGCCAAATATTGTGTTTCATTTTAATTTAGCGCGCTGCGCCCAGAAACGCCCATCGCGAGCTGCGTGTTTAATTAAAACCGCTCGCCGCCGCCGTGACTACATTTGAATTTTCGTTGCTTCAATCTGTATAAGTTCGCAATTAAGAATTATTTGAGATTGTTAAGTTTTCTCGATGTTGATATATACATACATAGAACTTTAGGTACAGAGCAAGGAGGCGATTAAACCTGACACGACACAACGCATAGTTCTCATAAATAGGTATATAATTATATAGTGTTCCTTTGATACATTACAATATTATTATAAGATGTGATCTACAAGACATACGTAAGTATTGTAAGTATATAATTACTTTTCTATGTCACTTGAATATCGGCACACGTTCGTCAAATGTTTGTCTTTGGATGGCACATAGATTATTAGGTTCATTTTTAACCAATAAAATTATTTGATATTGTTTTAAGCAACAAGTTTAAATTTTTCTTTTTCTATATATATCTATTTGTAGAGACAAAAAAAATAGACAGACAAAAGTTCGGAAATTAAAAATAAGATGCATTTCAAACCCGACAAAATAAAGTTTTGAGCAAACCTGACAAGCGAGTTTAGTGCAAATAAGTCCTTCGAAGCTGTATTTAGGATAACAATAAGTAAACTCACTTTTACAGTTTGGAATGGTATTGTAAATTTAAGATACTTAAAATTAAATAAGTAAGTACATTAAATTTTTCAACTAAAAATATTTTTTAGTTGAAAATATACAATAATAATGTAATTACAACAGCTTCTACAATAAAACTGTTAAACAAATTTATATCTTGTATAATATACTTATTCTCCAGGAAATGTTTAAAATTCCATACTAGCGCCTAGTTGAAATATGTGGTCCTAGAGACAGAGGGTGTTCCCCGCGGCGCTCGCCAGGGGGCGCTGTAGCCGATTTGTCATATGCACCCAGTGATTTTATGTTATTTGTTTAAAAGCACTCACATCTAACTTGCTTTCCTAGTGAGTGCCTTCTTCTACAACGTTATAATATACATTTATAACTATAATGTACATTTCTAAAACTTTGTGATTTGGTGTTTTTCCTTTGATTTGAAACTTTTGTATAAAACAGCTTATAATAGATACTATGATTCACAAACATGTGTCGAATTGCAGGCTGCAACCTCGATAGCCACAAATTTACTTAGAGCACTTGACAGTTAAATTGAACTTATATGTTTTGTTTCTTAGCAGCACAATATTTTATACACCTAAGTTACAAGATCTTCTATTAAGTTTTTCGTCTTTGAAATGTCATTCCATGAATAATCGCTACTAATATCATAGTTCTGGCAGATTTTATCTCATCCCACTGCTAAGGTGCCTTCAATCGCTCACTACAGATTTCTTGGGGTTTAATCCTTAAGAATCGAATTTCAATGTAGTCCGCGATACGAAAATTTTATGGATAGTAATATCAAGCGTTAATATACGATAATAGACAAAGTTGCACGACACTTATTGTGTTATTTAAGTCTATGGCATCAAGTCAAATCTAGGTCTGTACTTTAGACAGATCAACCCGTACAATACAGAATAATCACGCGGAGTAACGGCGAACATGAATATGAAAGTTCTATTTATGTAAAACAATTATTAAGGTAAGTAATAAAGTAAAGTAAGTAAGAATTACATTATTCATATAATGTGTAGTTGATATTTATCAAGATATTAGTGCCAATCAGATTGGGAGCAAGTACGATCGGTAGGGTTATGTGGTGACGAACTTCTAGACGTAAACTATTCAACGTGGTCTCTGAGGTATGGGACGATCGGTGCGAATTAGAATCAATTTAAAAACTTATATTCAAGTCAACGTTCACGTATCGAATCCTTTGCTTAACTCTAAGTACACTCTAATAGAAAAGCAAAGCGCTAAATATCACACATTGTGGAAAGGCGTGCTTTGGAATTGAAACACTCCTGCAGTTAATAACGATATACAGTGGAATCTCAATAACTCGAATCTCGTTAAGTCGAAATCCTCAGTAAGTCGAAAAAAATTGCCATTCCCTTCCGATGAACCCCTAAATACGCGGCATCTCGAATTATTTAGACTCGAACTAAATGTTATTTCCCTTCGAAGTGTTGATAATACATATTATCTATATAATATATACTCTATAACTCGAATTTCAAAAAGGAGACTCCGTAAGTCGTAGTTGGTAAAATATAATGACGTCTCACTTGGAATTCCCCGAAAGAATAGCAATAAATCCAAAATGAATGTTCAGGTTCGGGGCTTCTAATCTATTGTTTTTGTCTTGTACACGTGCAGTGAATGAATATATTCATGACACTTTCTAAGTAACAGCTGTGAACGTTATGTTTGTTCCTTGCCGACACAGGACACGATTACTTTTAGCGGAGCTTGTCCGTCAGTATTATTTTGGCTGTTAACTAACAACAACATGAGAGAATGTAAGTCGAAATTTCAACAGTTAAGTCATATGTATTTCGAAGTTCTTCTTAAGTCGAAAACTCGTTAACTCGAATTTTTTGCATTTTCCTTGACATTCGAGTTATTGAGATTCCACTGTATTATATATTGTAATGTGGTATAAGAAAATAATAATCTAAATTGCTAATTTACATAATTATGTGTAATTACTTACCCATTTTAGTTCTATAAAAGCACATGTAAAACGCATTTGAGTAGCTTGATCGAAATATTGCTTTTTAAATATTGATATCCCTGGAGAATGAGTTGTTAAAAAACTGACGTTTTCCTATGTATTTTCGCGACACACCTAAAGCTCTTTTAATCTTCCATCCGTCATTTCTTTGAGCTTTCAAATATTCATGACGCTCTTTTAGCTCGTTATTCTTTTATAACTTATGAAGTCGAGCAAGAAAACGAGTATTCTTCTTTTTTATCAAATTTTCTTGAACGATGTTGCGTAAAGAATCGAATAAGTTTATTAAGGTTATCTTCGCTTTATATTCTACCTACATTTATGCTTTAGATAATTGTCAATACAAACAATTTTGTATAATTCGTAACTACTTTGAAATACCTATTACAAATATATGAACGTACTAACTAATGATACACCATAATTTAACCTTTATAAGATTGTGAACAACAAAAGTATTTTTATTTACGATTTTAAAATGGTTGTTATTGACGGTTATTAACGTTACAGTACTATATAAGATGCATGTACGTAATGTATGACGAATCTCACGATGATGCTTTTTCGTCAGGTATTCAAATCAAAGGCTCTGAAATCTTTCTATAGCTTCAATATTTACATTAGACATTACGATTGCCGGTAGCACTCTCTCGGGTAAGCTGAACGAGCGAGTGTAATTATCTATTTGAATATTCATGATATTACATATAAAATTACATTCATATCGACCGCACAATTACACCCACAGCCGAAGCGTTTAAGAAAGTGGCAGTTCCGACTGTTATTAACCGCGCCGCTGTAAATTCATCTTGGACACGAGCTATCGCTAATGAAAGGGCTGGTAAGCCATACCATGAATATTCAGCGTTTAATCCCGCGCCGTGACAGCGGCCCGGCCGTATGAATTATGTGCGCTTTTGATATTAACGCTCATTTGAACTAAATGTTGTTTAATGTGCGCGACGTTGATTAGAGCTTTTTAATGCGCGGTGCGCTGCGGTGCTCCGATGTGTTACGATTTAGAAAAGGGTTTAGATTTGGAATTTTAGTACTCAAATCAAATTTAGATATGCACATTTATAAGTTAATCATCAACTTTATTGTTATGAATCACAATTCCACTCAATTTAATGCGCAATCGATTTCATTAATTACATAAAATCTCCTTTAATTCCGATAGTTTTATGAGCGTTTCATTATCGGCCGAGGTCTAGCTAGTGCTAGGCCTTGGCCGATAGGCCGTTTATTGTAACTCCAACAGTCGCTAGTGTAACTGCTGGAATTATAGTCGACGACACCGCGAAATATTGTTGAACAATAGTTTAGGCTACGTTTGTCGTCTCACAACATAAAATTACATAGCCAATGTGTGTGAATTCATTTTTCTTTTTGATAAGACGAAAAAAAACGCAGTAGGTAACTTAAAACGATCTCTGCCGTGCTTTGTTACGAGGTTAAGGTATTGGAAAAGTTTTTATAGGACAATATTCAATGATTTTCATAGATTTCCCAATTTTCATCGAATGAGTAAACAAGAAAAAAAAATAAGAAAAAACAGATGAGATAGTAAACCTGAAAGAATATTGTTATGATTTAGCGTTTTATGCGTTACAAGTACCAAACGAAAGTTGACATATCAGCGACAGCCGACAACGGCATCACCGAGAACTCTGTACGGCTACTGACGACGGCTAGCAATTCTTTCCTACTCCCTCTACTCGCGGCTGTAGTGAAGAGATTCTGACTCTTTACATTTGTCTAGTGAATGGAGACCGCAGTATCAGACTTCTGTGACGTTGGCTAATGGTATAAATTAATGATCGAGCCATTTTGTTGACGTCCTCATCAGTTAATTGAGTGACTCTTAAGTTTTTCTTCTGAATGCCTATGTGAAGTTTTCTGTTTGCGCTTTGCAAAATACAAGAAAAATGATTTATTGTGTGTGTTTAAAAATCACCAGATAATTAAAAGTTTTTAGAACGTTTATAAGTTCTTAACTCTATTTCATTAATGTTTGCTGCAGAATTATCGAAAAGTCAAACACGAGAGCAGCACAATCAGCAATTTCGCAAATTGACTGTTTGCAATTTGTCTGCGTCATAACATCGTTCCCGAATTGACACGGGCACACTCGTCAATACCAATTACACGGGATGGCCGATGCCCGCCGACGCGACGGCAGCATCAAATATTTATAGTATCGATTACCGTTAAGTGTGTAGTGGGATTGAATTTATGCCTACCAATTTATGTTGATTAAGTAATGCTAAACGATATACAATTTAATATTACTAAATAACGCATAGAAATTTTGTGTCGTGTAATAATGCTCTCGCCTATCGCTCACCTAGGCGAGAGGTGATGACAAGCTAAAGATTGACATACTCCCAAACAAAACATGTTTAACTACAATTTTAAATAATTACTTATATATTTATAATGAAATACTCTGATTTTTAACTTCAACATAAAAAAAATACGTACATAGAATAATAGGAATTAGTAAATTAAGTTATGTATAGTACACCCGAACCATCTTGATCGGGTTGAATTTAGCTGCGAGTTGCGTCGCAATAACCACAATTGGGTCTCAGCTGAAAGTTTGCGGTATGAGGGGACAGGGTAGGTACTTGCCACCGCCTCCTGCAGCCCGCGTTTGCTTTTTCTTTATTAATTGTAATTAACGTAAAATCAGAAATCTTTTTTTGTTAAGTGTACCGGTGGGAACTCACACTCGCTTCAGCTTCAACCCAGTCAAGACCTTTCGAGAGCACTGTACCGTAGTGAAATTTGAGTGTGACAAAAGGAACATGAAAGTAGAAAGTTGCAACTTAGAAGCGATGCCTGCGTATTATGTCCTTGAAAGTAGACGTAAAAGTGTTGTTATCCGAAAACAGCGTGCTCCAAAATAAGATGTAGTCACTAGAGTAAAAATGTTGAAATGGTTTGGCCGTCTTAAAAGTTTGTAAGAAACTGGACGGATAAAACAAATAAAGACGGATACACCAAATGTGTATGATGACAAGGAGCACTCTAGAAAACTTACGAAGGTCAGATTGGTGGCACATCAAATAAGAATCAAGTTAAAAGCACTCGAAAGAGATGAGCTTGAATAAAACGATTGATAGATACCAGTAAAAGCAAGAGAGGTAGGCAAAAATCGTATTATGTGGAGGTTTATGGGCTTTGCCTAACCTTTTGAGAAATAGACATGAGTTTATAAACCAACAAAAAGTTATAGGAGGAGAAACTAATAAAAATTAAATTTCTTTTTAAAAACTATTGATGTGGTTCCAAGTTGGTTTCATTATGTCTAATATGAAAAAATGAGAAGCTACGAATAAATGTGTTTTAGTTGGAATGAATTCATCTAGAAGAGGTGATTTTCATATTAAATATACCACAGCCACGTATTAACCCATATTAAGATAAACCTTATTTAACCGAACACGGGTGTACCGACACAGATTACTATGTCAGGCACTAAGACTACGCGAACAAAATCAGCAAGAAGGATTACAAGTGATTACGTGACCCGCCGTCACCACTGGGCACATGCGTGTTTGTTCAGAATACGTAACCAGTGGTTTAATTACTAAGACACTTTCACCTACTAGGAGATCTTTGAAACGACTTGAGCATGTATAGACATCAAATAAACTTTTAGTTATTTTATGGAATGATACTTGTACTCGACCTTAATTTAAATTCGAAACTGTTTGTTTTATAAAAAAATTGAGTTTTTAATATAACATTCAAATCTTCTCGACTTTTGGTTAAGTTTGAATAACAGAAAAATAAAGCGTGACAGCCCATTTTCAAAATTGTCAAAGTCCAATTCAACACGTTTTCAGTCCTAAACATCATGTCTCTTATTTAATATCGCATCACTACGCCTAACTTCAATAAATAATCAATTACCACGAAACATCACATTCACCCCGATAACGTGTGACGCAAGCAAGTCAAGGCTTTCTAAGGCAGCATGTAATCGGGTGTTAGCCGCCCGCCCGCCTAACAAGTCATTAATAAGGCCCCTCCGGAGCGCTGACTACCTTCGGGCGACTCCGATTATTTCTACGCCATTTACCCATTCGCGGAGGAATTATACCGCTGCTTAACGTCTGTTTACAGCTGCGAATGTGTGAGCTACGCAGTAACACTGTATTAGGTTGTATGGAGGAAACTTATATTACTCTTACGCTTTGGCAAAATTTCAAAACAAGTAAGACGAATAATCAGAGTACTTAAATAATCAATTCCGCGTTATTGTTTCTTCGAATGGAATAATGAATTTTCTTATTTACACCACGTAAATTACTTCAGTTATCAAAAAATATTAATAATATAAAAAAGTCTTTAACGTGTTAAATTGTGAATATATCTTTGTTTACACTTACTATTCAAACAAATAAGAAAAGGCCTAAAAATTTATATTCGAATCATTTGAATCAATAGATTGATTCAGCTGAAATTGATTTATATGATTGTGTGTAATGCACGCCTCATAAGCGGAGCGTTGAGGTGTTGCTCTACTTTCGCCTTACAAAAATCAAGTGATTTTTTGAACTGAAAGTGTCTCTATTTATTTTTTATCGCACATGTATTTACACTTTAATATCAAGAAAAAACACTAGTTTCAACATTTATGACATTTTTAAAAGACATTTGACTTTTTAAATTAATGAATAAGATGTTTAAAAAAATTATTACGTGGACATCCATGTGTCTGTGTGTATCCATACTCACGTAGTTTAATTGTAATTAGTATTTATATTGTATAGTAAACTTAGGTCCGTTCACAACGCTTTCGTGGTATTGTATTTAATGAATTAAAAAAAAAAATGGCGCGAAACATTCTTTATTCAAAAATAATTAATTAATAGAATTAAAAATGTCTCAATGTTACCATTCATTATTTTGTTTTGTTTATTTTATTTATTTCTGATGAAGCTGATATTTCTTTCGGTTCTATTTTTACATGCCTCATAAGTGGAGCGTTGAGGTAGTGCTTTACTCTCGCCTTATAAAATTGGAGCTATTTTTGAACTTAAAGTTTTTTCATGTTACTTATAATGTACTTATAGACTTATATAAATGCACGAATGACAAGGAAAAACATTCGTACTAATATATATATTTAAAAAAATTGAACTGCTATGAGGCGTGCACTTTTGGATTTTCCAAAATTTTACTTATTTATGAAATTGCCGTTACGTGACGATTCTTATGTATACCAAGTTTTTAGCATATTAAAAATGGGTCAAATTTCAAGCACCCGAAATCAACGAGCTTTCATAAAATGAAAAGTGGATATTAGTGAAGTAAGAGAGATATGCAAATGTCGTATGATATGGGAAGATGTAGGTCTCTGTCTACTTTCCAGGTAAATAAAAGTGTGTTTATAATATAACTAGCTGTGAATCGCGGTATCGACAGCCGTTTAATTTAAATGAAATCAGATCATTTATAAGTAATTTAGAGTGCTGTCTTTACTTCGATTGCGTCTTGTATATGTATATATGTCGCACTTATACTTTGATACTTGTGTAGTGATATATAGGAAAACTATAATTTTAACACAATTATAATAAAAACTTAACATTTATAGCGTATTATTTTAAAAAAAACTGATTGAAAAAAAAATCATAGGCGTCCGCGTGAATGAATTCTGTGTGTGGAAAAAGTCCGAAATACTCCACATATCGAGGTTAACATTTGAAACACGTCATAAAACTTTAAGAATTCATATTTTACTATTTAGCTTTACCATTTTACCACTCGTTCGGAAGGCATCTTTTCCTCTAGAAAACGAGCAGAAAATTAGAGGGTGGCTGTTTTTAACTTAAAATATATTATGTTGTACAATCAAACATAATTGTATTAAAATTAGCTTATATTTAGATATATTTCAAAAGATACAGGTATTACCTCAATAAGTGCCGCATGGAGCCAAAGATTAAGAAGCGAGAGCTAACAGACTTTAGGCGTGCAAAGCATTGAACCGACTGTACCAAATTCTATGAGTATATATCTCGTGTTGTGTTAAGTTTTCCTCGCTCGTTGCCAAAGTATATCCTCCAGTATTCTTTTCATTTCGAATTGAGGAAGTTACATCTGAGTCCCTTCATGCTAGCCGAGCGCAGATTGGGGATCGTTAGTGACCGCGGTCATCAATGTTTGGACGGCAATCGAGACGGAGCGAGAAATTGTAATTTAAAGTATAAATTTATAAATTGTTCCCATGTTTAAGATGTACTTCTACTTCTTAAGTTGTTTCAGATATTTATGGTTGCAATGAAGTTTTTCCTGCGAAAAAATAATTTTCGTACATAAACGCAGCCGACGAAATTAAAACTGGACCAGTTATGAAAGGGCTGCAGATCGAATCCGTTTCGCTTTGAATAAAAAGGCTCTTCCTTCCTTAGCGGAATCGATTCCGTTTCTAAAACGCGAATTCTCTATTTATCTCTTCGAAACGTTCGTAGCGTTCCGCTCGACTCCAACCGATGAATAATTTTCAAATTCAACTTCAAAAATAATGTTATTTTAATTTGAATTGATAGCCCGGATCGGAGCGGGATCCATTAGAAATCAGCGAGCGAGCCCCGCCGAGTCTGTCGCCCTTCCGCGCCATTACGCGGCGCTGCGATCGCGGCCACGTCTTCAGCAAAAACTTTAGGGTCAGCCGGTAATTAATTCCCGAGTGGTCCCTCAAAATTAAACGCCGTTTGAGGTCGGCCGTAAATCAAAATAGTTTTGTAGAGCACTATCGGAACGTTAGAGTGTTTGATACGATTTTTTTTATATTCTGTCATATACAGCTTTAATAAGGTTTTGCTATTATTGGGACTGTTATAATCCTTCAATATAAATCTACTTAGACTGAAACATGTAGATTTATGTCAATAAGAATAATAATACATAATACTATCGTATTTTATACAAAGAAATATATAGAACAATAATATCTGTCGTAGTTTTTTTAAATGTTTAAATTGACTCTCTCAGAAAATTGGATACCTAAAAAGACTAACAAATCAAAGGGTAAAAACTGTTTATTCGTTTGTAAATGAAATTACTCAAAAGAAAGACTATTTATACTACACAGTTAATGACCCCGGGAACGAAATTAAAATGAAATTAATATTCAATTAAAAAATGCTAAAGCCAAGCGAATATAAAAGGTTTAAAATTAAAAAGAAAACGTTTTAGTTTAATGAATATACCACATACCACTATACGTCCTCATTTATTTTGTGGTTAATTATGTTTGTCCGTTAGTCAGTCGGAGTCTCTGCGAGATCAAAATTTGAAACGAGAAAATTCGTTTAAAACAACAATAACCGCTGTTGTCCAATAGTTAACAAATATTATATTTATGTACCAAATTTCAATATATTCATAAAAAGTACACATTCCTTTACTTTACCAGAAACAAAACTCACAAAATTTGTACACAGATTTTGTGGTTGAGGCATTAAAATTTTTATATTTATTAACCGAGATGATTTTTGTTTACACAAAACATACGCGTGATCAACAATGAAAATGAAAGCTTTGGAAAATGAGCAAAAAAAAATAAAGTACGCGCCATTTGTGTGTGATGTAGGAATATAAATAATTTGTTATCAAACATAGTTTTTAAAAATTTTAATCGCTCTTCGAAAATTTTCACTTAATTAATACGATGCCATTAAATAGAATAGAAAACGTGAAAGCTTTTTTCGACTTCAATACAACCCTCCTTGCATTTTTTAATCAGTGTTATGTAAAAGAAACGCATTTTGTTTTCCCAAACAGTGCTTTTTAATCACCCTTAGGTACTGCGCGCGCCGACAGCACTGAGATATTAAAGTACAGCCCGGCTTTGTTTGAGCGGCGCGCGGGCCGCGGTGTCGCGCGCGCCGGCGGCTCCCCCTGTACGAGAATGTGTAATTATTTGCCACTTTTTTCCCTTTCGCTTCCCTTTTCGCTACGTGGGACATTGATTTTTCACGCGCATGGCCTGTTTGCTAAACGCTCCGCGAATTCGCAAATGCTGACTGCGTCGTTTTGCAAAATCGCTATTGTATTATGCAGGTAATTAAGGCTGATACGAGAAATAAAATATTCTAATAACGTTTTTTTGAAGTGAAAACTTCTTTAAGCGCGTTGGGCATTTTTAAGATGGTATAAACCAATGAACTCGCGACACTGTTACCGTTACCGTGACCGACACCTGTATTTAAAAGTATCTTCATATATTGGCCCCGTTCACACGAGAGTTGAGTTTGGATTGAAATACATTGATAATATAACTATATATAACACAAACATATATTGTGCATATATGTACAACATGGATATATATATATTCATGTCGGAACTTTTCGTATTGCACATGTAAATTTACATTCTAAGCAATAGATTGTAATTTTTGTATGCAAAATAATATGCATTATTTTTCACGTAAAATAGCGCATTAAATGAAAATTATAATATCATTTTTGTAGTAGTAGTTTATAATAACGAATAAAAAAACACTTCACACAAATATTCCTGCACAATGAAATATTTCCTAACGATTCAAAAAATACACATGTAATTGTTCAAGGTTTTACTTTTGTTGGCACTCCCAGAATACCACTGTTTTTTTTTTCTTGAAAATAATATTCACAAACACAATACTAAGTAATTATAGACCATCCCGATACAAAAAGAGTAGAACTAATCGTAGGTTATACAGCGACTGCCAGTCGGCCTGGCCTGACCGAGAGATGTCGCGGCTCTTTGCTCATATACCCTATGGATTTATTTAATGCTTTAGTATTTCTTACTCACAACATGTATAACGTGCTTTAGCTTGCGGCTCGGTAGACATCAATATAAAATGGATTCCTTTACCTTATCCTTTTCTATTGACCGATTCCACTGCCAAGCATTACCCTCATTTAGGTTCCTTTGTAAGTTCCAATTCCGGTCTCACTCTTGATTCCGACCTCAAGTTCACTGTCGATTCCAAATCCGATCTCGATTTAGGTCCCACTGTTGATAACAACCACTGTGCCGCCCTTGATTCAATAATGATAAAATAATTCTTAAGGTATGTATATTTTTGCATCGAAAATACACGTTCTACCGTTAATTAATTTAATGTGAAATTGTTTCTCTTGATCCCGATTCTTGCTCGTGAATCCAATTTGGGACAGGCTTTGGTATTGATCATTACTTATAACAATAACTAAGATATAAAAAAATAAAGAATTCTATATTGTAATTTATGCTCGCTCAGCGCACGAAGCCGCAAGCAAAAGTAGTTTTTACCTGTACTTAACCATCGGATAAAATATTTCCATATTAAAAAAAGATTCAAGTAAATGGATTCATTTGTTTTAACTTAAAGTTTTCACCATAAGCGCGGCTGCGGTTTTTCGACGTAATGTACTTAAAGAACGTCATTGCTATAGCCCTTAATTATCTATAGTAACTTGATGAGATAATCAAATATGAATTGATTCAGTGGTTCTCAAATTATAAGCGCACAAACGGATTAACAAATGAACAAAAAGACGTAATTGTAATAAGTAAGGAAAGCAGCTACGAAGTCCTTTCACCGTATCGCTCATCGAATACATACAATTTCACGCCATAAATCATGTGGCAGGTTAGACAGTACGTTTTGCACGCATTACACAAACACATCGAAAGTGTGAAACGAATTTCCTTCAGGAAAGGTTTTAAAAGAATAATGTGACTTTCAAGGTGTGAATATCTTTTTAATAAATCGGTAACACGTCGGCGACTGTCTCGGTCTTATGGACGTTCATGGGTGGCGGTGATCACCTTATTGGAAGAACTGAGTCGCATGTTTGCTTAATGATATATTAAAGATTTATATGTTAAGTGTTTTAAATTAATGATCACTGATCGAAAACTTTGGACATGTTCTAAAAGGAGAAATGAAATAAGAGAGTTCATTCAGAAAATAAGTTGTTTATTTCCCACGACAAGAAAATTTGATGCTAATTAGATCTTATCGAAGATAACTTAAGAAATATATTTTTTAAACTCATTAGTCATAAGCACTTGTACTCTTTTATGAAAATACAAAATAGCTTCTCCTGTGTAAATTACCACTCTACATTCAAAATGCGCAAACACGGTTTTAATCGATACTTCCTTCTTTTTGTTCTATGTGGTTTTGTGATTCACAACAAATAGCGATGTTAAGGAAGCTGTGGATCGATAAAAGTATGGTGCATGTATAGTTGCATAGTGTTATTAGGGATTTCCGTAATTATATAAGACTAGCTGTTTGGAGTAAGTGGAGGGGTAACTATTTTACAGTCTTCTAGAAATACAGTGCCTTCAGTAGAATATCTACAATTGAACAAAAGAAGTTATCACTGTCATTCTATTTTTGTACTTCTGCAGATTTCCCAAGAATAGATTACAAATACGAAAAAATTTTGCTGTTTAAATATTGAAGAGCAAAGGATTCAAAGACATGAAATATTTCAAAAAATATTATTATTTAACTTTATTATTTTATATATGAACTCTATTCGAGATAACAACATCCATTTCGCTCTTGTATAAGACATTGACAAAACATTGACGATAACGAAATCAAGTCACAGTCCAAAGAGCAAAGATTGATAATCAATCTGTTCCTAATATAATACTATGGATACAGAAGGTAGTGTATTTGATTACTGTTCATGCTAAAAGAACGGTCCTAATTCTAAACGTACTCTGATAAAGGAGGTTTATAGGTGACATCACGGAATACGATATAGAATAGAACCGGTAGTTTCCAGAGAAAAAAGACAATGATACCAGAATCAATAATGAAAGCGGGATTAGTATTATTAAAACAGTTCAAAAGAAATAAGTGACGGAAACAGGAACAGTTTAGGGATCGAAATTATTAGCGAGAGTAGTCGATACAAGAGATTAAGAAATTCATTGGTTATACACGTAGTTGCAGTAGACATCAAAAAAAGTGTATAACAATCAAAATCAAATCTGGTAAAGAAGGAAATATAAAAGTATGATTTGATGTTATAATTTAATCGCATAATCCCATAATTTACGAAACAATTCATTATTCAAGACGAAAATTCATGAAATGTATAGTCAATTTAGCTTCGTGTCCACAAATTCACGTCTTCATGTACGTAGAATAAATTCCTTCTTCTCTTACATCGTTTGATTTTACTGTCACTTCCAATACCGGAATCGAGAACAGCACTGAAACCGAAAACAAGAGCGAGGCTTCCGATTCTGGTACTACTCCGGATTCCGTTTCCGATTACGTTTAATTTTTAATTCTATTTCCGGTCCGAATTAATTTTAATTAGATGCTATTATAGTCTTAACATTTCAATGCAAGTAGAAACACGCATAAAAATCAAAATAACTGCCAGAGCTGACACAATCAGCAAGTAGATGCGGCAGGGGAGAAGAAAAAATTTTGCGCTTCAAAATAAAAATACTCAAATGTTTACCACGAACTAGCTAAATTAAAAACCTAAAAATATCATTACCGTTAGATCCAATAGGCTCAGAAGCGTTCGTCGTGAAAATCTAAGAGGAAGAAAATCTAACGTACAGCAGTCAATTCGCGATGGCCAAAACAACCAAACTAACGATTTACTGTTAAGTAGTTTTCTTTTTAAGATTCACAAAGACATTTTTATTCCTACAGATTAATCTTTGTTTTGGTAATTTCCAGGATTTTTCAGAATATTTCAACAAATAATTCTGGATTTCTTTTCCAATTCCCCGCCTTCGTAACTTGGTAATAAACACGAAAAGACACAACCTAACATATCCCCAACAAAGTGATTTTCTAATAATGGATCGTTAGCGATAAAAGAACAGGAGCTCTCTCTGAAACAGTTCGAAGTCTCAGCTTCAAAGAGCTCTGTTCGATTTCAAGTTTCGCCCGCCGCCCGCCGCCCGCGCTCAAAGCTTCATTGTCTCGCTTCTCGTTAAATGCTTTTTGTGCTTTTCCCTTGTAATTGTCCCTTTTGTTTCTGATATGGAAATTAATATAAAATTAATTAATCGCGAAACTGTGTCACTATTATAAAGGAAATAATTTTCATAACTTTTGTATCTTAGCTATGTAGCGCTGTTCCCTGAAATAGGTATATACGTTATCTGTTTCAGGAGCAGTTTAATATTTTTTTTCGACACATCTGCAAAGTGATTGACAAACAGTTAATGTACATTTTAATAAGACGATTATCCACATTTATTGAATTCGTATATAATTTAAGCATTGTTTTTAGTATTACAATATAAATTATATGAATATTATAAACGCATCGTTGTAACCCTTGTGAAAGTCTACAAATTTTATTGCAGTATTTAATTATATCGTCAAATTGCATTGTTAGAAGGGAAGTTACAGTTCCAATAACAGCACCAATTTGCAAAGTTTACAACATTTATATAAATGAAAAGCTTGAAATTGAAATAAAGTAAATGATTTATGAAAAGGAATATGACATGAACTGCGATACAAATTTATTATTTAAGTATAAGCATTTAGTTCATTTTCAATAATAACATTTATTATCAATTGTATATAAACAGGCCAATGTACAAGTATGGTGTTTTATATAACCTTTAAATTATAAAATGGCTCAAAAATATAATAAAATGAAAGATAAAAAAAAGTAAGTTTGTGATAGCAATTTTCAAGTTTTTACAAAAAAAAAAGAAAACTACTGTGGCCGGCTTTACAGTCGTGTAACTAACCTACAAGTACAGTCTTTCAATTACAGATAAGTCATCTCTCAGACTGAACGGTCTATCAAATCGCGCCGCCGCCCACTGAAGCGGGAGGTCTTTGTGCGAGTTTTAACGAGACCATCTCGCCGTGTGTTCGCTTTGTGCGCCCGTCCGCGCCGCGCAGCAACTCGGACTTAGCGAACGCTCTGTCCACATCCATCTCTGACATTTCAGGACATTGTATACTCCGTTCACGTCCATGGCGTAGAGTATAAAAGATCTGCTGGCCGCCATAGACCTGGATTTTATTGCACTCATCGTAGAACTCAGTAAGTCGACAAATTCTTGTGGCTACCTCCAATACGATCGCCTAGGTACGGGACCCGTATACGCTTCCGCCGGCGACTGCGCCCGCGTGATCACAGCCGTACATCGTGGGCCGTCTTTCCAAAGCTCTCGTTTCTGTGTCCGTTCTCACTCCATCTCCACCTCCGTAATCTGATTTGTTCGTAATTTCGCATAAAAAACAACATTGTGAAAATGTTTCGTTACGTAATACTGATTATTTCGATTCTGTATATTACTATTTTGCTTTCTACTCCAAGCGCGATCCCGCTCCTGACGGATTCGATTTCTATCTCAATCACGCTGCTGTCGTGGGCCTGGGTTTAGTTCTCAATTGCAATCTCTATTTGGTTGTCAACTTTGATCTCGCTCTCGCTCACAACTCCATACCGAGCCCGGATGCTATACTTTAATTTGATATACCTCTTATGATTTACTTATAATGATCCATGTAAGTGCTAAAAAGCGTCTTTTTACAACTTAACGATATTTATTTACTAATATCGAGATTTATTTGCTAATTTCAAATGTTGTATTAGTGTATTATAGACGAAAACCTGATGAATGATAATTTTTAGATAATAATGAAAACAACATCTAAATCGAATAGTCTATAATAACTAAGTTTACAAATACATAGAAACAACGTGTTTCTTTTACACCATTATAATAATTATTATTGTAAATCACAAGAGATTATGACTACAAATCTATTATCGCATTTCTACAACCAAATAAAATCGTACATGTGTGTTATTTATATGTATCTGCACTGATTTCTTTTTTTTAATAGATATTTAGCAGATGCAACAAAACTGTAAATAAATTTTAAGCTATACTTCAAAGAAGAAGCGCTTGAAAAATAAAAAGATTGTTGGAAAATAATAAAAAAAATTCTCGTTAATAATTTTAGTAGAAGCCATCCTACGAGTTTTTCCACATAGACGGAGAATAATTTATAATTTCGTATTCCAGTTCCTGTTATGATCCCGTTGGCGTTCCCTGTCTCAACCACTGTCAAGGAAAGTCAAACAGAAATCAATACACTTCGACTAGCCATCAATTCAGCTTAATTTTTATTTGGATAGAACTATCCCATTAGACGATTCCATTTCATTACACAAATTATTTAAATCAATTCATAAAACTATTTGGATTGATTCTAAAGATAAAATTCAACCAAATCCAATGGAAATTCTATAGATGTGAAATATGTATAATTTTGCCAGTATTGACAAATTTATTGGGGAAAAAGTAAAACGTATCGACATTTTTCACGCTCACTTGTAAAGTTATGTTTTTCTGTACGTTAAGGTGATTTTTTCGAATGACTTCCAAGTTTTTGGCTTGTGAAACTGCCATTGATTACGACCCTAAATAAAGATTGAATACGATTTAAACGTCAACTTCGTTCCTTGCCATGTTAGATGTCTCCTAGGTAGTTGTTTAATTGTTCTACTAAACAACAAAAATTTATACAAAATTGGATAATAAATTCTTGAGTCACTAGTTAAAAACATAATCAAAACTATTAGATGTCATCGCCAGTAGTAATTTGAAGTAATAGTCTATAAGAATGAAAAATAACATTTTACAGTTTGAAACTTTTAAAAGTTATTATATATCAGTAGGTTTAGAGAATAGACAGACAGACCTAGAAAGACCGCCATATAAATTTTCACAAATTAACTTTGTTTATAGTGTATATTTTTTCGATGGCTTCAGTCATTTAAACACAGAAAAGATTTTAATTATTAGACCCCTCTTTAATTTTGTCTTAATCTGATTTGGATACTGACGTCAAAAAATAGAATTTAAATAAAAATGAACAAAGACTTAAATCCTATAATCATTTTTTAAAATAAATATTTATATAGTAATTTAATAATAAAAAGTGAAATTGTAGTGTTGATGCTTGGTCACCCTACTCTATTAGCTCTCGCGTTGCTAATAGATCCGTCATTGTTAGCTCCTCAAGAGCCCCTCCTAAAGAAATGTGATTGAACATGCTGTATCGTTTATGTCGTGTGAAATTGCTTTCTGTTGTTAGCAATAACATAAAGTGAGTAGTCCATTCTACACTACCAGCATTTGCTACGAAGAAAAGTATTTTCTATGACAGTGCAAATATCATCAATTTTATGTCGAGATTAACTGTGCCTGGAACTTTGTACGCTTGAAATTTATTTTTAAAATTGGCTTATATAAGCCTGTAGGTTATCCCAACATATACTCAAGTTATGTATAAAAATTACTTAAAACTTCGTCTTTTAATGTTGGAGATAAATTTATTCAAACAGAAAAATGGATGAAGTTTTTGAAAATAATTTTATTGTATTCTGTTACACCCCCTCCATCACCCGCAAGAAGTTTCTGGCAAATATCATTACGACAGTTCTACAGTTCTGTCATAGGCGATAGATATCGGAGCTTGCTACGAGCATCATTTATTTAAAGTGTTGTTTGAAAATAGTTAAAATATTATTTATAAGTTCGTAGCATTACCTCATTCACTAATTATATTGCATCACCTAATCATCCACTTCAATATGAAAAAATCACCCATACATCGTACATGAGTAGGTCAAAGTCCAAGGACTACATTTAACAGCATTTATGAGTTAAATTACACAATATCAAGAGCCATTTGATATCGAGCTAAGAGGCATGTATTGCCATCCCACCCCGGTTTTATGTGCTTTATATAACAGTAAGTTATATAACAAAAATAAAATATACATATAAACCTGTCAATTCGAGGAAAATATTATATATTTTTCTTACCTACACATTTTAACATTTATCTTCCATTTGAAATCTGTTTGAAAGTTAAAGCGAATGTAACGTAATTGTAAGATTTATTTGAATGTGAGTCAGTATGTGCTATGATTTTGAGAATAGTAAAGCGACAAATGCTTAATTTGACAAATTCCCTATATAATCCTTCTCAATGAGATTTGTATTATTTATCGGCATCATTTACAATTTTTTCCGGGCGCACTATTGTAAAAATAAAGAACAGATTTTTATAGAATTCTTTATTAGATTATCCAATAAATGATTTAATAACCGCTGTAAATTTAAATAGTCATTGAGAAAAAGTGCCTCATCATAAGCGTACGAAACTATAGAAACAAGTTAAAGGAGTAAACAAAACAACCTAAATAATATCGTTACTGTTCGACCTTTTAAATAGTAATGTATAATATTTAAATCGAGGACATTTAGTAATCCTTAATTTCCCATTTCTAAGAATCAGGCGTGAGTTTATAAAAAAATACACATTAAACAACAGTGTATTAAAAAAAATAAACAAATAATCATATTTTGTTGTACTGTCTGACACTAGTGAGTTGTAAAAATAGGAGCGAGTAGTACAATAAATATATTCTCGTGTATGGAAAAAAATAAGATTGGGAATTGAGACGAAGACGAGGTACGCCCCTATTCAATTTGTGGTGTCCTCGGAGCAAAAAGGTTTTTTTCACACGAAATTTCAATATCTGAAATCAGACAAAAGGAGGTCGCTCGATAGGGCGGGCGGCGCCCCGCACCGGAGTCGCGCGCGCGCCGAATTAACTTGTATACTTTTGAATCTTTCCGGGGAATAACCAATTTGTTTCTTTTATTTGTTCTTGTCACCGACAAAGGGACTTTCGCGTTCGGGTCCGCAGTTGGCGCTGACAATACTCGCTTGTAATTTACTCCTTCGCGAAATGTCGGGTGTGGAATAAATTTTAGCGAAATTTGGAGCGGCGGGGCCGCGCGCGTCCGCGACAGATGTTCGCAAGTTTTTCTTTTTCGCCCGAAATTCGCTCCCTCTTTTTCCATTTCCGCACGTCCGCCGAGTTGGCGACAGTATCGACGCGAAGTTTAGTGAGCACCTTCCCTTCGCAGTAATATATCGCGACCCCCGATCGAATCGACGTCTGGCGCGGCCGGACTTGCTCGCGACTTGGAATTGTTAGCCGTCGCTCGAACTTAACCTACTGAACCACCAAAAGAGAAAGATTTAAAATTTGATATCAACAATTGACTATAGTAATATATTATGTTCTCCGTACATTTTTAACTTCATTACTAATTCTTCAGCGTTTACTGCATTAAATGCCGCTTACAAATTGGTGACAGTTTCTGAATAAGACGTCGCAATGCGATCGTGGCGGACACATATATTGTCTGAATTAAAATAAACATAGTTTCTTTTAAATTATGAACTCGATTGTAAAGACCTAAAAAAATCAATTTTGAACATTTTGTTTCTGTTTTCAATAGTTGAATCTTTCCAATTGACGTGTCATCCGTCACTTGTTATGTCATATGTGAATTATAATTTGTAGTGGGTAAATTTTTCATTTGTGCTTAAAAGGCTTGAAGATATTGAATCCATTTTTTTAATTTACCGATTATGAAAATAGAAATGTTTTCAAAAATCGGAAAGTATTATTTTTAGTACGATTTTTGGAAATCGGTTTTTTATCAAATCTTGACATTTCATAGGAAGCTATTTTGACCATTTTCCGAGTGATATCTATATGTTTGTATGTGTGCGTGTGCGTTTCATTTTAGCTCGAAGAATCCAACAATTGACTATTAGGTATATTATTCAAAGCTTTAAGTTCAAAAGTACTGTAAAGTTTCAGGGATGGCATTTTAGGATTCAAAACTTTGTTCTGCACGAATAGGGCGCTGATCCTTGAATGAGGAGAGCATTAACCCGCATATAAAGTTCGATTCCTTACTTCTATATCAAAACAAGTTGGTGTCCACAGTCTTTTAGTACTCACTTCACACTTAACTTGACGTAACATCTACCTGCTTCATGTACTGGCAGTTGCTGTAGATGACGTTTCATTGCGAAATTTAAATTACACAGTTACAACTTCACATTGGATTTTTGATATTTTAAAGCGAAATGCCCAATATAAGCGTATACCTGTATTATTATATTTTTTATTGATTTTGTTTCAATATATGCGACAACGGTTAATGTTATGAAGTGTAATATCAGTATCGAGTAGCAGTAGCAAAGTGTCAAGAGTATTTTATTATAGCCATTCTTAAATCAAAAACATTTACTTAATTTCATTTAATATACATTGTGAACTTGACACAACGTTAGTCCAGTGGTGCCTAGTGCAACACTCAATGTATGTTATTCTGTAGTATATTCCATAAGAACATTTCTACCCAAACAGCAATATTATTTCCGTGATATATGGAAGTCATAAGGGATAATATGAACACTCTATACCGATATTATACAAAAATGATAACGTTTCGTTATATGAGCCCCATAGGGTCACATAGATATGTGGTCTACATGAGCTACACAGAACAAAGTGCCATGCGGATTTCATAGGCCGAAGCTCGGTTATCCTCTTTTTAGGTTTATGCTGTTTTTTGTTTTTTTTTAGACTAAAACTTTAAATACAAAAATCCCTCAAAATAATTTAGACACCTAACAAACCATTGCAATCGTGAGATTTATAATCGTTTTACAATCTGTAGCGTTATAAATAGTATGTAAGTACTGCGTATAAGAAGACCCGGATAAGACAATATTCTGATATCAAGGGCCTGTTCTATGATTTTCTTCTAAACTCAAGCTTATCAAAAAGGTACCTTTAAAATGAATTTTGTCTGTGACAATTTCATTTGAACAGGTTTTAGCCCTAAAGTTAAAGTTAAAAGCTGGTTGAAGCGTCTTTTATTACCCTGAAAATGACACTTTAATTCGACAGATAAATATACACCTGTTTTTGACACAGTTAATCCATTCGAGGCAAGTATTTTCTGTTAAAAACATTACCGAGCTTTATAAATGAGCCAAATTAAATTTAATATCTCTTCTTACTTATATTTATATTGCTCTAAAATAAAATAAAAAAACAAAAAAAAGGACTCACACCCTGGTTACGTATAAAATTAATTATGTCTGTAGATATCATATTCATCGAAAGTGTTGACGATTTTTAACTAATTTTCGATACTGGCAATAATACTGACGAGATATTTATCCCGAGAATTACGAATTTTTTGCTTTATTCCATTAATGATTGTAATCATTTTAAAAATATAATTTTCTTAAAAAACTTAAATTTTTATGATAGGAATTAAAAAATGTTTTCTCTTACACCAGTATACTCGTTGCAAACTCCAAAATCCTTTTTTTTATGAGATATAACTACTAATTAACCATTATCGGAATTTTTCTTTTATTTAAGCTTTGCTCTTGCCAAATCTTATGATACCAGGTTAATGGGAAGTACCCTATATGTCTTGATATTGCATAAATAGCCTTAACTTCTGATTACGTTGACTTAGAAACTTAATTTTTTTACAACTTGAACCTGGACCTAAATATTTGATACGAGTTTCAACTTGATACCTCGACACGTTTCTTAGAAAAAACTCTTGACAGTCAGACAGACAGATTCTTTTTATTAAAAGTTTAAGATGTGGAATTCTAAAAATATAATAACGAATAAAAATTTTTCAAAAATTGCATACAAAGTAGAAATAAAACACCAAATTGCACTCCAATCAATAACGTTAAACCTTAAGTGTTAGCAAAGAAAAACATTTACATTAATTTTACATGATGCTATTTATCTATTATAATAAAAACTGCTACATATTTTGAAAATATTTAGTTAATATAAAAAATAAAATTTACTTAAAAACAATCTTTCCCAATACACAACCTTCATAATCGGGTAAATATAATTAATATGTTTCATATAAATCGTGTAAAAGAAAGTAAAAAAAAAATATTACTCAATCATTTACCTGAGTAATAACTTATTAAGAGTTTGGTAATTGCAGGCAACAATGATAAAAATGTTTAGTCGCTGCCTATCTTTCTGTTAAATTGAAATATTATGTTAAGACAAAATATGAAATGGTGGAAACGATATAACATTTAAAGTACTGTGTAAAAAGATCTATTCGTTAAAAATAAGATAGAGGGGATATTGCGGAAGAGGCCCTAAATCATATGAAATAAAATCTACATGGAAACTCGACATATGCGAGATGTCTCCGGCGGATTGAAATCTGTACGGCGCGATCTCGCTTATTTTATACAGCGCCATCTAGTCGCTACTCTAACCTTTTTGGTTCAAAATATCGCATCCTAATATAAAAAAAAATTTGGTTGCCTGTAAAGTCGGTATACGGGCGAAAGTTTTACGTGACAACGACTTTGAATGGTAAAATCATTTTAATGTGAATATTCATTCGTATAGTAGGAAGAAGGATGAAATAATAGTAACAATTTAAAACATTTATTTATACAAAGAATTATATTTAAAACATTAATTTATACAAAGAATCTCGCACTGAATTTCATATTAACAAAATTTTATTTTACCTTTACACATACATACGTATTTATATACATATGATGCACTAATTTCTAACAGACCGATCATAGTTGAGTGGGAGAGAGACCATTCTCTACTCATCGTCGAGACTTTTCATAAGTGAATTTTTAAGACGTTGTCAAAAATAACTTTATCTTATTTAATACATATTTAATAATATGAATGATTGTGAAAACACGATACGTTTTAAATTGATCGATTATTGGATCTTAAACCTTCCTATGAGAGATAACAAGATAATAATAAATTTAGATATTTACTAATAGCTCGCTACAAAGTGCTTAATCAACGTGAAAGAATTCTGATATTTATAGAATTTGTCTATATTTAATGTGTACTTGTCTTTAAATTGATCATTAGGCTTCTTATAACATAGATTTTCTACTATACTACGACATTAATAATGTTTCCATTGAATGGCCGGCTTGATATTAAATGCATATTACAATTATTTGTTCAACAATTTATACAGTCACAATGCACTTAATTATTCGCTAAGACCTAGTAAATCTAGACAACGTGCCAAAGCGGCGCGCGCACAGCGGGCAGGAGCCCCGGCCGAGACATGTTTATGGCTGTTGCTGATTCTGATAAATAGTTTTCAAACAATATTCATTTGAATAATGGATTAACATCTTGTCTTAACGATTTATTATTGTAACTGCACTGACCGTGGCTTTTGATAAAATAATTCAAATAATTTATTTGTCGCAGGCTAAGAATTTGTTATTGAAACTACAAAGTTAGCTTGAAGCATTCTGCTGAATAATTATATACGAATGTTAATACTGTATAGAAAAACAAACGTATTTTACTTAAAAATAAACGTAAACTTTGCACGCTTTGCCTACACAAACATCGTGTTGACAGCCTTCAACTTTGGCTGTAGGGAGTTGAGAAATTAAGGAATTAAGCTAGTAGAAACTGAATGGACCTTCCGTGTCCAGTTGCGCACCTAATCTGTTAGACCGCAAATGTCATCATATACTAATAACACACTTAAAACAAGATTGAGAAAACAAACTATTAAAACCTAATAAACTCTACTTTGGTTTAACAGACTACAATATGAGCTGAAAGTCTAAGTGTTAAATAATTTACATTATGTTTGGTAGCAGGCGGCACCCATTTGCAAATTATAAATCGTAAGAAAATTAATGGGCCCCGCTTGCTACCAAACATAATGTAAATTATCTAACTTAGGTTTTCAGCTCATATTGTAATGTGTTAAGCCAAAGTAGAGTTTATTAGGTTTTAGTAGTTTGTTTTCTCCATCTTGTTTTGGTCTCTTTAGTGGGTTGCTTATCTGTTGATTTTTTGCAGTCGGTTTCACTTATTTTTTTAAATATTTATTTTATTTTAGCCTTATTAGTGTTCTATCTGGCTCGTTCCTATGAATTAAAATTCTTATGTATTTTTATGACTTTTGTAAATTTGGCAAAATGTAAATGTAATCGGGCAAAAGATGATTTATAATTACTATTTTTGATATCGTGTCAAACAAAACACAAATGAAAATTTTAATTGACGTAAGCGGTTCAATTCCTCAAGAGAGTTTTGGTCGTGTGGTTGACGTAATAACTTTCTAGGATCTAGCGAACTAACCGCTACACCTGAGAGTGATCTAACTCGGATCAAAGCCACGTACGCCTGACCTATCGCGAAAAGATTGCTGCTTAAATCAACAACCGCCCGGTCTAAAGTTGTGCCCTGCAATTTATGGACTGTCACCGCCCAGCTCCAAATTAGCGGAAGCATACGTCGCTCGATCTTTCCTTTACCACGCAAAGCATCAAATTCAGTAGCACATAGCTCGATACATACACTAATGCCGGGTCGGCTGCCAGTTATACTAGAGTCATCAAACTCTAGAAATACAGCTTGAGGCAGTCCTCCCATCTTAAGCTGATCTCTGCGTAAAGCGGGCCATTCTATGTTACGGATCACTCCCATTGGAACATTGACAAGACCATGATTAATATTTATGTTGCCCCTTAACATTGCTCGTGACCCTATGCCAAGTTTTAAAAAGTTGCAAACAGAATCGCGAACCGTCGTCATTACAAGTGATTGGCTATGCCGGGTAAAAAATAATGCGCAATACGATATCTAACACACACTTGGCCCATTTAAAGCCAAGATACGACCTTTTGAATGCGTTGATTACAAATTTATTCGAATTATTGAATTAAAATACTTATAATTATGCCTGATTAAATTTAATTACACGACATATGTATATTTTAATAATATCCTTTCAATATCCTTTATTTTGATACCGTACTCGATAGGTTTGGTTAAAAATAAATTTTGAAGTACTTACAATTTGGTTCTGAAATCCACCATTTTTTTAAATACTCTTCTAAAAACACTTGGATTTTTGAGATAAATCTAACAATACCTTAGTTGTCGAAATCCATCCAGCCGTTTAGAAGATACGTGGCATTAAAGAAATTTACAAACAAACATACAAGATACACGTGAAAAACAATACCCTGCCTTAGCAGTCGGGTAATAATGAAAAAAGAATAGAATATTTTGTTAGTTCATTATGTCATTCTTATGCGAGTAAACATAGAAGTGTAATAATTAATCAAGTGCTTTAAAGTTCAATTAAATTTAAATTTTACTTACATTTGGGACACTATCACAATATTTCATCTAACACTATTTTAACTATTTAAACAATTAATTTACGATTCAATAAGTGATCCAAAAGTGATTCAAGAATAAGTGATTCAAGAAGTGAAAACAAAACATTTACAAAATTTAAATAATAAATTAACAAAATTTACAAAATCTAAATAATAAATCTAAATAATAAATTAATAATGAATATTCAATTAATGAAATAATCTATACACTAAGAACATGAAATAAATTAGTTTTAGGATATATACAATGAATGCATCAGAAATTCTTCGATGATCGAGATCAGGAATAATACATAGATTTTTAATGAGATTAGGTGAAAATGTTTAGATTAAATGTTTAACAACATCTACCTATGATATAGGTACCGAACGAAATATAGGCCTAAAAGTGAACAAATTGATAGTGAAAGGAATGAGAAAAACTCCAAACACATCTAGATACTGACATAATAAATAAATTGTTTCACTAACTTTAAAACAATTTGTATTATTACAAATTGTGCTCGCAAGATAAAAATAAAGCGACAAAATAATTCCCCTATAAGACAAATTATCCGAGAACACAGTTCTCGAACCATAAATAGTTCGTTCCGCGGCGTCGGCGCTTTTGATCTTTGTTTACAATTTATTTTTAATTAAATTTAATTATTCGGGTGGAATTTTAGAGAAATAACATATCTTAGTTGTTTATGTCAGGCGTGACATGCTGTTAACTTGTTGTTCCGGATGAATAAACCTTTCTGGAAAGCAAGTTAGCGAGTATAAATAGTAAAGTGTGGTATGCAGTAGTTGAGTTTTATTTCTACGATCAGAGCGTTCACAAGTCAAATGAGATGACGACAAGCGATCATCTGGTTATGTAGTAATTTATTTTGATTATGTATTCCTGAAAGTCTGTTGGTGCTCTAGTGTTTTCTTACACCTGACTTCAATGTTCGAACCTTTGATAGGGTCATTTCGTAACAGTATTACGTTTCTAGAACCTAAGTATGTGAGTTATTTATTATAGTAACTGTTTCATAATGCACAATGAATTTTAATTTATAGTTTAATACAAAACGTAAGTCATATATTTTTTTGGATTTTTTATATGAAAATTTAATATAAATAAAAAAAAAATTGAATTTTTTAAAGAAATAGGAATATGCCTGTCACTATTTTTATGAAATAAATATCAATATTGGAAATAAAAATAGTCCGTGTTTATATCTCAGTCGACTACATAAGTTTGCAATTGTATTGAGGGTTTTGCGTGCGCATATTCAATAAGACTCCTGAGTATGCATAAAATTTGCTCTTAACAAATTTTATCAAGATACCCTTGACAATGATGGTTTGGACAAAACCAGCTCAACTTTTTATAAGTTTATTTCCGTACTTGTAATTGTTTTTCAAGTAGTTGTGATTTTATGTAATTGGTTTGAAAATAAATACCCTCAAGTTTTTTCCCGTTATTCTTATCTTATAAACGAGTGGTAATCGAAAAAAAACTGGCCAAGTACGAGTGGGACTCGTGCACAGAGGGTTGCGTACAAACATGTAGGTATATAAGTAAAAGTTCATCCATAACGACAATTGCGTGATAGTTATGGTATTTTTCTTGCAAAACGTAATCCATGACATTGTAATGTGGAAAGCTGGAGGAGTGTAAATTTAAGACAAAGGTTTCTTTATCGTTTTAGTAATTCTTCATCTTGTATTAACACATATCATTTATTTTATAATATAACTGAAGTACCTACACTGGCCTTGTAGCGGTCTTGCAAAAGTTCTTTTATCAAAGTTACTTATTTACAAAATTTTTTAGTCTCTATTTAGAAATCTGGTTCAAAAATACTAAATAAGTATTAAATTTGAACCAAATCTGTAAATGGTGACTAAAAAAGCTATGAACTGTACTACTTCTTGTAGTCCTAGTGTTTATTAGCGGAAACATGTTTATGGATGAAAAATATGAGGACAATCCATTTTGGAGATTCATTATAAAATCAATATTGAAGTCTCTCACAACAATCAGACGAGAACATGAAATATACCTATTAAGATTGCTACCGTAAATAGTTGTATTTATGCATTGTATTGCAACATTAATTTGACGTCGTGGTGACCTATATACAGTTATCAGTCTTACATTAAACATTTCAAAATGCAAGCATTCACAATGGCCGTTTGCAGCGCCTGGGTTATTTAAATAATATCTCTTACATGATCCGTCTGTCACGGCATCCTTAAGATTGCGAGGTACATACGCGATAAAATGTTGTCTCCTTCCCATACATAGAGATAAGTCGCGGTCAATGCGGTAACTAAAAATATGTAATTTTTTCTTTACAGCTCAAAGGCAATTACACCTAAGTATTTGATATGAATTTCAACTTGATGCCTCTATGCGCTCATGGGGAAAAGCGTAGTAAGTTAATTATTATTAAAAAAAAATAGGTGAACCCAGTAGGAGGCCAACTCTGAAACTCCCGCTATTTTCGAGTTCAAAACACTCGAAAATATACGGGATTTCATGCGAATTTTTGAGTAAAAAAACGGTTTGTTTCGATTTATTTCAACAACGATTTCTCGCAAACGAATCAATCGATTTTGACTCGGTTTACGGCAATGGACGTGTTTTTAATAGGTTAAGAGCTGATTAGATTTTGGAATTGATCAGTCAAACCATTTTAAAGTTATTTTGAAAAAAACCACTTTAAAAAAATTTTTTTCTCTAGTTTTTTGATAATTTCTCAAAATCTACCGGTCTAAATCGACCGAAACTTTCAGAAAATCTAAGTTTGGTGAAATTCTTTAGAACGCCGTTTAGTGGGCTCGACCCGGTCAAGCCGTTTAAAAGTTATGAGATTTATATACGTCCACACATACACACACACACACACACACACATCCAGACAGACATACGGACATCATCTCAGGGATGATCAGAGAAGCTTCCTAGACCCTCAGAACGTCGAGATCTGATGAGAACTCGATTTTTGCAAAATGCGGTAAAACCAATAACTTCCCGAAAATTTTAGAAAATTTCAATTTTCTTAGCAGGAAGTTAAAAAAATTATGTGATGTAACTAAAAATTTAAGGTTGTCGGAACTTTTCCTTTATGTAGGGTATAAAACATTGATTCATGGCAAATCTCAAAATTGTAGGTGACTGGAAGTACCCTTTAGGTTTTGATTCCCTTGCGAGTAGTTGCGAATTTCAAAATATGCGGCTTAGATTGCTGTTTCTGTTGATTTCGTTAACATAGAAGTTTAATTTTGTTACTGTTCAAAGGTATTATAAACGTGAGTATTTGATATCAATTTCAATTTGATACCTATACGGATTCACGAGGAAAAGTATAATAAGTTTAAAATTATTAAAAATATTTTTATTATATGATGTAACTAAAAACTTATGGTTTTCGTAATTTTTCCTTTATTTGTGCTATAAGATATTGCTTCATATTAGATTTCATGATTCTGAGTTCACGGGAAGTACCCTGTAGGTTTCGATTCCCTTGCAAGTATCAAAAATTTTCGGAATAAACGGCTGTATCTTTTGATTGCTTTAGCTTAGAAATTTAATTTTTTCACATCTCTAAGAGACAGTAAACTTGAGTATTTGATATGAATTTCAGCTCGACATCTCTACAAGTTCCTGAGAAAAAGGATCTTGACAGACAGACGGACCACAAAGTGATCCTATAAGGGTTCCGTTTTATTCTTTTGAAGTACGGAACCCTAAAAAATGGTAAAATTTTGAAATTATGCATTATGACATATTTCAAGAGTTAGCTATACGAAATAAAGATATTTTCAATTTGAGTAAATCCATACAATTTTGTAATTGAAACCGGCGATTCATCGATAATAGGAAAAAGTTATTATCGAATCCAAAACGTCACATCGTTGCAATAAACTATCAAAATTATTATGCAAGAGAACTGAACTCTGTTAGAAAATTATTTTTATTAAATAACTTCTAAAGTAATAAATTGATATACGAAAACTAAACTATTTAATCCTGCTCAATTACATTGAGGAATATTTTTTGAGAACATGTCCAAAAAAATGTTTTTTTTTTTCAATTAAGTTCTGAACGAATCGATTGACTGAGATTCGGTTCATAATAACCGAAAAAAAAAATACGGACTTTTGTTTTTTCGAGTACTGAAATATATATGCAAGTATACTTTTCAGCTTTTTAAGATCGAAAACAGCGATAAGTCTTGGGATTCCCCTGCTGATCAACCATTATCCAGTATTTTTTGTAATGTGTTTTACACTATTACTTTTATCTATTAATTTAAACCTAATATTATTAAGTAATCGATTACATCGATGGTCGAGCCGTTCAGTATTATGACGTTCGTAAACACATTTTTTGCAAGTCCTTGTTTATTTTTTATTTTATTACGAAAAGTTATCCTGTAGTTTGTAACATAATGATTTGTTCATGATTATCTGAAACTAGGAATTATGAGGACGTTTTATTGTGTTTTATATTCGTAATTATAATTAATCAAAAAGGTACATTGATAAAACCTCATAATTAATATTTATGTATATGAAATATTAAATGTTACATACCAATGATGAAAATAACACACTGACACATTGTTAGGGTTTGTGATAGATATATTTCGTTACAATGTTACATTATTTACAATGTCGACTCAACTTCTCGATCAGCACTGGCGGAGAGTTATACCCTACTTTTGAGGGTAGTTTTAACAAAGTGAGTGTGTACGCCAACCGCTTGAACGTGCGAACGCGCTACGGCTCACGCTCACGACTGCCGCTTCAACCGAAGAGCGATTCTGTTCTGTTATTGAACTGCACTTAGTAGCAACTATTTTTGTTAAAACAGTAAAAAAAAAAACCGAAACTCAGTTATAAAACAAACCACTAAAAATTATAAAAATGCTAGATGTTTTATTGGGAGGTAATGATTATTAAACTGTTAAACCGTTGGCGTTATCCAGCTTGGGAATAAAAATTAATAAATAATACGTAAATAGAAGACTGACTGACTCCTTACGAATAAAAACCACCCAGGACTATACAATTAAGTAATCATTGCCTCTCAATAAAATAATTAGCTGATTTATACATTTTTTCAGTTGATTATTACACAGCCGGATTATCAATTTTTAACATTTGTTTATATCTTATATTTATTCGTGATTTATACAATTATCAAGTGATTATAGGCTCATAGAAACTGTAATAAATAGATACATTCCACCATATCCATACACGTTTAATTTTGTCACAGAGTATATATACTATACAAAATCACAAACTCTAAATGAAAGCCTTTCATTCGACATTAACCTCGATACACTTGTGATATTTTTTTTGTTGCTCGAGTTATTTATTACACGAGTCATATCCGCTATGTTGGTGTAAATATGAAGTTCCAAGGCTCGCAATACTCACAACTTTAAGAACATCTCATTTTTGCAAAATGGCTTAAGAAGAACGTGGGAACAGTTATATACACATGCAGCATGCTAAATCATAAACCTATGTAGTTGAATAAGAAAACGACCATCCGTTATGTTTAGAACCTAAACGAACTTCTCAGACATAATTTTATAGATTATACGCAATTCTCGAATTCATGCAAACAAAAGAACTACCTAGTGATATGTATTGTAATTTAGTTTGATTTGACACCCCACAAGACATATTTCATTTTTTAATGTAAAGGATGTATGTATATACATCTGGAAGGCACCATATTAAATTTAATCTAATGTTGCATAACGTATAATCTGCAGCCTATCAATACGCTTCTAACCATACAAAATTTGTCAAATTACGATAAGTAATTTATAAGCAATACGAGAACAGATAAATATACATTCATAATCTGCTAAAATCATAACCTTCTGTATTCGAGTAGAAAGAAGAGGCGGCTCCTTCTTTTCTTTATAGTTGAGTTATTAACGCATAAATTTATGAGAAGTATAGTAATAAAAAAAAATATTTTGAATTCCGCTGATGCAATGTGCACATTGTAGTTAAATGAATAAATATCAAATGAACAAATACTTTATTAGATTTTATCTACGGATCTGTATTAGATAGACCCTTTACGCTCTTGGCTCCCTTTTACAATATCAATCTCATGGCGAGGATCTAACAAGTAACTTCTGTCGAGCGGGAGGGATTCCGATCACGTATGTAGGTGATTTCGTTTGGAACACGTAATCCGGGGCAAACGGCAAACTCGATGGAGTCGGCGCGTGCGTTTCGTCGAATCGGTGTCGACGCGCGCGCCGCGACCGTTTTGTGTCCGACGCCGTCCTGACAGACATGAATGTCATCAGAAAACAATTATTTACTTAGAAAAAATAGATAGAACACTATGAAAATGAGTTTTAGATATTTTTTACACACATATCGTTATGGGCTGACAGCCCATTTTTATTTATTTGAATTGAAATTTAAGTGAAAACTCATATAGGATTACGTTTGAGTTACAGAAACAACATATCAAAATACTATCGTAAAGAAACAGATAGTATGCACAATTTTTTGTGAATGTGCTATAAAGGTGTTCGAAACTCAACATTCCAAACCGCTGTGCTCGTATATAATACCAGCTCCTTCCCGCTTCTTCACCTGTGTGAACGCATAATAAATGCTTTCATCTTTTACAGTAGTTGATGTTGGTGTTAATTCCAACCCCGACGGTTTTCTGAATCCTAATCCAAGTACCAATCTTGATTTTACTCCCTGTCCTGTTGTCAAAAGTAAATTCTGCTACCAAAATTGGCTGCGTCCAAATTTAGTTTTCATTTGGTCGGAGCAAATATGGTAGAGGATACAATAAAAATGCATTATATAAATGGATATTATCTTGTGTATTAAACTAGTACGTTATTTATCTGTGCAAGTTTCATCGAAACTCGTTTAACGGTTTTCGCGTAATTGAGTAATAAATATTGGAACATCGTGGATAATTTGTGATCTCTGCCTATCCCTCAGTAACATAGGCGTTAGCTTATAAGAAAAATATACTTCACACAACAGCGACGGTGGTATTGAATTCTGCATCGTTTGCATAAATAATAAAACTAGCGGTCACCTTCCCACTTCGCTGGGTGTAAATTTAAATTTGACAATTTTTTTTATTATTCAAATGTGCCCTCGGTTTCGCTCCCCTGGATATAGATTATAATGAATTCCTTCATCTTGTATTTCGGCTGATTTTACTGTCAATTTTGATCGCGATCACGGTCATATTCTCGATGTCGATTCTGGTTCCGCTGCCGGGTCCAGTCCCTGTCCCGCTTTCGATTTCAATGCCAGTCTCGACACCGATCTTGGAGGACCAAGGTCGGTATCGAGACCAGCATCGAAAAATATGGGCACTAATGGTAGTAATAATAATTTACGTTAATATAATAATATACTAGAACGGATATCGAAACGACAACAAAATGTAAAAATACCATTATCACTGGTACTTATACATTTTTTAAATAACAGGTAATGTTGTTATATATAATATAAAATTGTTATATTAAACTTACATCCTTTTTGAGAACATAATATAAATCTATGCAAAATTTGATTACAATCCATCTAGCCGTCAGTATATGACAAATATCCATACAAACATATTTTTACATTTCTTAAATTATAAATAGCCTATAACTTATAAAAACAACTCCGTATCGAATGGTCAAAGTCCCGATTACAATCCCTCCAGCAGTCAGCATATGACAAACATCCATACAAAGATACTTTTACATTTTTTATATTATAGATGGCCTTTAACCATCTACAAACGATTCCGTATCGAATGGTCAAAGTCCCATATTGATAGAATCAGTAGTTTTTATGTGATTGAACCTCAAGTAAAGGAATTACGTTATATATATATACAGATTAAGAAACAATTTTCCATATTTGTTGTAAATTATTTCTGAGAACGGTTGTGGGATAATTCGTTATACATAACTCTTGAAATACGTGATTACAATATGAATTCACCTCTCGTTTGAAAGGCAGTTTCTATAACGTAGTATGCTTTAAAAATGTGTGCATTTATTAACATTGTTTAGAGTACTTACGGTTCATAGTAAAACGTTTTATTTATACATAGTGCATTGCTTTTTATTTCCATTTTCCATATTACTATATTTGACCATTTTCGCTGCTTAACGATCGAATTTTTAAAAATCCTTATTTAGTAACCTGTCTGCGTTACAGGAACAGGAACCTCTGTACAAAATTTCAAGTTTCTAAATCCAGTAGTTTGGGCTTGCATTGATACATAAGCCAGTTTGTTTACTACTGGTGTTACAGCTTGCTACACAGGACAAACAAAACATTTTTGTTACTTACAGAAATAGACAAAAAATACATATATAGTTTTTTTTTTAATTAACCCTAAAAAGGTTAAAATAAGGTATGAACTTGTATATGTAAAACCTCTCAAGCTATTTACGTTAAAATTTATATTTTAGCTAATCACTAATGATAGAACTGATAACTTGCATCGTTTTTTTAAAAGTGACCTGAGAAGGAGTGAAGTATTTTTATAAGAAAACGAAGGCACTAAAGCTATCAACATCGAAACTTATATTTTAGCAGCTTATTACAAATGAAAAATAACATTTTTTTTTGGAAAAATAGCTCTAAGAGAGTAAAATATGGGATAGAGTTTTATGAAAAATCAAACCCACTATTTGTATTTAGTTCTATTTTTTTGCGTGCTTAAACTACTTATTTGGTTACTGTAAAACTGACTATATATTGTAGGCGCCAATGAGAAGCTTTTAAAAAAAACAAAGAGCGTAAATAAACGCATCTCATAGAAAATTTAATATTTGTCTTAATCCCCATTCCCACTGATATTCAACTCTAAACTTTTTGTCTGACTTATCTTCATGAATATTTTGTGCCCCTTTCAGTTTTTTTTTTTTTTCTGTCGGAGTCTGTATTCTGGTTGTCGTTCAGTTAGAGTAAATGTGATGCTTTAGAGTTAACGCTTGTATTAATTTCACTACTCATTAAAATTGCCATACCAGGGCCTTATATTCAAATCGATTCTTAAGTAGTAAACTACAACAAATAAAAGGCTTTTACAAGTTTGTGAAACTTGTGACAGCCTTTTATTTGCATTTTAAAGTTGGTTCGCACGCCTAAATAAGAATTTCTGCAGTTATAATTAACTTTTATTACATAAATAGATGGTATCCGACTACAATTTTAGATACCGCTATATGAAATAATAATTCCTATTATAAGGTATTATAATGATATTTATTGGAAAATTTTTATAAAGTCTTGCAGCGGTGGGATTCTAAATCAAATCTCCGAAAAAACTGGTGCCTTAAACCAGCGTCTTAGACCGCTCGGCCACGCTACGTTGAACGCAGTGTTAAAAAATGCAGCGGAAATTAAATACGTATAAGAAAAACAACGCTTTTAAATTAACACTTGAATTTATTTCACTTCCTATAAAATTTCCACACCGGGCACTTTGCCATGTATATCATATATTATATTACAATCAATTTCGAAAAAGTAAACTTCGAAAAATATGGCTTCATCTTCATATTTTTGTGATTAAAGATCCTAAAAATTCTTTCACTCACTGAAAGCTATACTATTTCGGATTAGTATAGCCTAAATTCTATTTTGACACTACCAGTATTTGCTACGTCTTCATCCAAATCAGTCACGTGATCAATAGCAGAATCGAAATAGCACCCAGGGCGAGAAATAAAATTAAAAGTCGGGACCAGGATCGAAATTGAGTATGAGGACAAGGTCAAATTCGAGTGTGGGATGAAAATTAGAATCAAGAGCGTATCTGGAATCGAAATCTTCTTAGATGGAGATAGGAGTCGGAATCAAAAGCCGGACTGCGATCGGAATTGAGAATGAAAGATATTTCATTCTGAAAAGAAAAAAAAGAAACAAGAATAAGACCGGGGTCAGAATCAAGAACGGAATAGCAATTGGGATCTTGATTTTTTTAATGGAGCGATATACGATTTGAAGGAATTCATTTTATGTTTACGCGGGCAGAGCCGCCGGCAAAGGCTAGTGTATATAATACGCATTACGATATTAGAATCCACGAGGTAGTAGTTCGTTAACAAGGCCGGAAGTAGAGGTAGAACCCGGTGAAACAAAGGCAATAAATCGGGACAACTAATTCAATTCGCGTGCTTGTATCCCTCAGGCGTCCGCACAACTTTGGGGATTACTGACTGTTTGTCGAGTTATAAGTTTTTATCCTCTATTGATTCGCTGCGAAGTTTTATTATCACGATATGAATTTGGTATTATGTCATACTTATCGCAAAATGTATGTACGTTCTCCGATAAAGGTACAAAAGCAATAGATATTGTTTTTGTGCTTTTAGGAGGTCATGGTGATTTTTATTTGAATTAGTGAAAATGTTATTTAGATATATGTAGTTTGATTATTGTACTCTTATTCATATAATGATGTCAACACATATTTATAATGCGATCGGTTTGGAATTGGTATTTAAATGTGAACTAAAACTGTTCATCAACCGACCAACTTTTATTTCGAATTTAAAATTATTAGAAATTTAATTAAAAGCAATATCTTTCAAAATAATGTAATTGTTTTATTTTCAGTTTGTTTAATAAAGAAGTGTGTAGGGCTTGAGATATTTCTAACATACATCAGAATAATCTGATTAGCCATATTATTGATATTATAGTGTAAAATAAAATTCTACGTTATTCATCTACCGCACATTACAAAAGTCATTTCAACTTTAACATTATTTATATTATATGAAACATGTGTACATTATGTGAAAGGTCCCTTGGCCCCTAAAACACGTAAGGTACGAAACCTTATCTCGTACCTGTTCCTAAAAGTTTGAATAAAATTCGATTCAAAATTTGTCAAAGGCATGAAGAAAAGAACCATAAATATTCTAGTCAAACCTTCAATGATTTCATTGTGTTAGAACACATTAAGTGTAAGAATTGAAGGCAATCACATTATATCAACAATTTGTACTTATAGAGTGCATTAATAGTGTCAAACGTTTCGAAACATCGTCGTGTATACGGAAACTACGGTTCAATTTAAAATAAGCTAACTTATGATAACGTCTAGTGGTATCTTTGATAGTTGCAACAAAAATCTTTTTCTTTGTGTTTTGTCATGTATTGGTATAGGTATTTCTAACTGTTGTTTCGAATGTACGATAAATATTTTATAATTTTAGCATTATGTGGCGCCTGTACGTCAAATCTATTATTTATTTTATACTGATATTAAAGTGTTGAACGAGAACATATGACACTTTTAAAATGAATACATCGAATATCAAAATAGAATGCTCACTCTAACTGACTTTGATTTAACAAATTACATTTGCAACTAAATTCCTTCGATTGACAATAAAATACAAACATAGACAAAACAATGAGAACGAGAAAATCGTGCTTGACCGTGATCAGTCCCGCAGCATCCGACGTCAATCACATAACTAATTGAATGAATGCTTGATTGAATCCGTTCGGGGTTGCCCGTAACGTTTTCCCGCAGCCGGGAACCCCCGACTCTTTTCTCATGGGAAATAATAGTTTTGTAAATAACCTTGTATTTTCTACGGTGAGGAAAAAGCATACCTTCGGTTGCTATGGGGACCACGTCCTGAATCAATACGCTGAGAAAGGGCTGGGATTGTTTCATTAATAACAGGGAAATGCTGACTAGGTTACTGTAAATAGTTAAAGATAAATAATAAGCGACGCAGGGACGCGTTAATTTAGATTTACAGGTTATCTAAATTAATGCATCCCTGCAGATCTCGTAACGTAAGGTAAAATAACGTATTCACTGAGATTTAGGCGCGGAAAACTGAGATGCCGTTATTGAAAATAAGAATCATTTTTAATTTCACTAGGTATATAACCAAATCTAAAACACCGAAGAAAAAAAAACGGGAAACAGGTTACCTTGCAGGCCAGCCCCTAAGCTTCCTCCATTGTTTTAAGCAATTGTTTTATAGTTCGAAAAACACGAAAAAATTATTACTTACAATTTCGAAGTAAAAATTTTTCATCTACTCTTTTAAAATTTTTAGAGACATAAAAATAATGACTTAATAAGTTAATAGTAATGTTTCATATATTTTGTAAAAGATATATTTTAATGAAGCAACCAATTTGAATTGAATGCAAGTTTTTGACTTCAATAAGTTTTTATACATTTTCCATACATTTAAATTTGATTACAGAAAAATAACACTATCCAAATTTTTTTCGTTCACGATATTTCTCTCAAAACGAACCGATTTGGATCAAGTATACAATATTCGACGCAAATTTATATGGAACAGATTATTACATTTTGGACTCACTAAATTCAATAATATATTTTTTTGAGAATTTATAAAAATCTACGTAACCGCTTTATGTAGAATGCGTGTACAAAGAAATTTAATTTCGTGAAGTCCTTTCAAATGCCATAGGACTACTCTTTCAGAAGATAATCAAGTTTTACACAATGTATTCATGTACGCATGTGTGTGTATGAATACATAAACGCATATTTACATTTATTGAAATTTAGAATAATTTTCTGTACCAGGGCAATAAGAAGGAAAAACGAGCAGGCGAGCCGTCAGATAGTAGACAGTCACCGCCGTCCATGGACACTAGCAACCCCGGAGTATTGCATTGCCGGTATCTTGGGAAGGAATATGATATCTCATGGAAGGGGCTCGGGTTGATGGAAGGGGAAGAGGGAACTGGACCATCGGAACTCTCACTCATTGGACGAAACAAACGACGGAAGCTGCTACTTCACGTTCGTATTCTGTGAGAGTATGATGTTGCAGCGGTCGAGCCGGCCTACTTTTATGCTGCACCCGAGTTGGCCACAGTAGTAATATTTTAGTACAGTAATTTAAAATTGTTTTTCGAAACATTTTCCTTAATGTGTTGTCAAAGCCAAATTAATAATATTGAAATATGCATATTTATTGATAACATGTATTTAAAAAAGGTAAGGAAAAAAAGGCATGTAAAGCAAAGGATAATGTAAATCGAACACACGTCTGCGGTCTCCGCCTACCTCCTTGAGAAATAGGTATGAGTTTGTATTATTTTGTATTGCTATTTTTTATTTATATTTATATATTGATTTTATTGACATCGGTCCATAATATTGTTTATTATCAAGTATTGTACACCCAGATGAATTCTATAACATGATAATAAATAAAAACTGACACTCTATCCTGATATATACAAAAAATACGAAAAAAATATAATATAAAATAGGCGGGCGCAGGATATCCGATATCGCTTAATTTATTTACCCGGCCCGGCACAATTGACCCGGACGTGTCTCGCAAGGACACGCCGCCCCGGTGGAAATCCGGTCGAGTGAAAAAACTGACTTTCCTTTTTCTGTCTCACGGAAAACAGGGCGACAATTAATTATTTTTCTTAGAAAAATGTGCCAAATCGAAATACTCACAATACACTATATTCTGAGCTGATTTGTCATTTGTTTATGCTAACTTTCAGGAAGAAGCTTTTTTCAATTATCTAATGGAAAAGTAAAATTATAAAATATAGATAACTATGTCCTATATTACCACTAGCTTTCGCTCTCAAATCCGACTGCAGGAACAGTGAATAAATTATTTTTTCATTTAAGTAGAACTCATTTCTCTAGCTCCTAGTCTTTGTCATTCTAGATTTTATTCTCGCCCTTGACCTACACCTCGGTCTCCCTCGACTCCGATCCCGGTACCACTCTCTGGTCCACGTTTCACTCTTTATTTCGATGCCGATTTCTCTCTTTATTGTGATCTCGGTCCCTCTATATATTCCCGCTGTCACATTCTCTAGTTCTGACCACAATATACTACATTGCTACGCCAAACTTCAATTATCAATTTCTTGTTATATACATATTTGTGATTCCAGTATAGTACGAATTGTGTATAATATTACTGGAGATTGGGGTCGGTTTATATTATAAGCTACACTTTGAAACTATCCAACTATATAAGGCCATGTATGTACGTGCGTTCTTTATGGACTCCAAAACGGCTGGACCGAATTTAATGGAATTTTCAATAATCTTCAGATTTGACCAGCAGGTGATTTTGTGAAGTTTGATAGTGATTGGATCTACAGAATTTTTTTATCGTATTTTCCAGGGGCAAATTACCACTCGGGCCAACAGTGGGTGGGTGGTCCCCGCTGCCCATTGACACCCACGACTTCTGAGGAGTCATCAATACATTGCCGACCTTTTGGGTATGAATATAGATTCGCATAGGATATCCAATGGAGGAAGGCATGGGTTGATGGAGAAGAAAGGGCTGATAAAAGGAGATTTTGGGGTGTTGGAGGGGGTGCGATATATCTATATAAATAAAAATCGATGCGAGTGAATTTGTGCTCTAAGCGTGTCTAATCCATTGATATAATTGCAGTGAAATTTTTGTGATATGTTGTAGCCATTTATTCCCCGTTTCATCCGCGTATTTGTTTGCACTGCTAAACTAAACCAATGAACCGATTTTTAAAATTCTTTCACAGATAGATAGTTGCACTATTCTTCAATAAATTAAGCTGCTAATATTACCCTCGACATCATTCATAAATTTATATTCCTAAAACGATCTTAATAATTATTTAACTCCTAGAAATATACTCAATTTCTGAGTAGTAAAACTTATATTCTATTTTGATAATAATTTTTGCCCTCCGTATCTTTCAAAGCGGAACTAGGACTGGTAGCGGAAATGGAATTTAACGAGACCAAAACTGAGAACTGGAATGGAGTCGAAAACTAGTGTAGAGACGGAATCAAAGTTGAAATTGTGACAAAGATGTTTCGTGTTTCGTGTATTATACTTACTAGGGTTTGCCTCCGTCTTTGGCTATTTATTTGTATTATTGAACCGAACTATTATACCGATTCTAAAAACTCATTAAATCATAGAAAGCTACACTATCCTCAATTAATATTGCCTATATTTTATTTTAGTACTAACCTCCGGCTACGCTCAAATCGGAACTGAAACTGATAGCGGGTCAGAATTGAAAGCAGGAAGGAAAGTAGAATCGAGAACGAGATCAAGATCAGAACTGAAAGTGAAAACGAGATCGAAATCGAGAAGGAGATTAGTGTTGGAAACGAGTGTGGGGACGGAATTATAATCAAAAGTGGGACCGGGGTCGGAATTCCAAACGAGAGCTGGATTGAAATTGATATCAATCGATACGAAAGAAGAAAAAAGTCATTGTATGACCATGCTCGCGGAGCTGCGGGCATTAATTATACCGGCAAGCTACCCACAAGAAAGTGCAGAGCAACGTCTGCCGGGCCAGATAATGTAAGATAATAATAATTTCTGTAACTAAAGAATACGCACAATATATACAGAACACGCACATTCACACAAACATGATTAAAATTCGTTTATGCCTTAAATATTTGGGTTTTTTGAATTACACTGAAACTATGTATTTCCATGAAACAGAAAATTTTAGAGATCATTTGAACATCAAACCAATCGCAAAGCAAGTTCTATTTAGATCGGTTTACCAGTAACTCAATTGGTTAAAATTGCTATTCATATTTTACTTTGTGGTTATTGTTGTTCATATTAATATAAACTTAAACACATACACACACACACACACCCACACACTCATATATATATATATATATATATATATATATATATATATATGTGTGTATGTGTATATATGTGTGTGTGTGTGTATATAGTAGCATATCATATTTATTTGTATATTGTGAAAATCATGTATTAAGATTTGAGGTTATCCTTATATAAAGTATTAACAATGAGTAAAATTACAAAGAAAATAGCATACATTGTTGAATTTGTAAAAACAAATTTAATTTACCAAGCATAATTTCTACATAATTGTAAAAATAAACAAAACACTCGACTCTGTTTCAGTGTAGCGCGACCACAAGCTCGACTTCGCTCAGAGTCAGTGGGTATTTGATGAGCCGTTGAGAAACTTTACATTACGTCGGCACATAAAACTCAATCGTCAAATTAGCGCTCGCTCACAGCACTACGAGCGCCGAATCGCGAGCGCGCGGCGCGCCTGCGCAGGGCCGCGGACGACATAATTAGGGCGGAATAAGCGTATTTCAGAGATAATGAACGGCCACGTGCACTCAAACGATGACGCTGAGCGGCGTTAGAACGAGTCAAAATGCCGGTGACGTTTTAAAATAACCTAAAGTTACTAGTTACCCTCCATTTACAGCTATTTACCTTCGGCCGGATTTAAGCCTCCCGCTGCTAATATGAGCGGCTATGAGGCCGGCCCATCATAAGACAATTTAAATAAGTAATGACATATTCGATACGATTATGCGGAAAAGTTATAGAAATGGAAAACGAGAATGATTATAGTATATCGCATTAATACTGTACCAAACGTAGTGGAATTATTGGTTTTAGTGTTCTACAGACAAATCAAAAGCACTGGACCTTTATAATTTTTATCATGTTTGTCCGAACGACCTAACCATATAGGTTCACTACTTTTTTCCATTAATTCTGATGAAATTGTATAATCAGGTATTTTATATACGAATCACGATAGAATTAAGATTACAAAAAAGTACTTTCGGGTAACTTACTGTATATATATAGACGATTTTTTTTGCGTCCTATTGTGAGATATCGTTGTATGCATTAAATGTATTAAAGGCTTAAAAATTTTTTTCTTCCGAATGTATATTTTGCAGTTCATTAGCCATCCTGAGCCATTAATAAAGCCGTAATTTGTAAGTTGTTTATTTCAGATGTTTGGAAAAATCACAATATCAGATTTTTATAACTTTTAAAAAAGCTTACATATTAAAAAGTTTTTTAGATTTTCACTATTTTCAATATTCAATATTAACAGTCTGCTCTGTTACCAAGTCAATACTAACAGTCTAACCACTAGCTGTTATGAGTATACAAAGTACACATGTTTCATTTTCAATCATTGGTACCCACCATTCAAATATAATATGATTGAGCCAAAATTGAAATATAATATATTTTTTTTTAAGCTTGTAAAGAATGTGATATCCATCTAATTTAAACTAAGTGCAGTTGCATAGTTCGTTTCATCTCGTTCGTTGGTAAGAGACCCTAGGTGTAAGATTCTAACTCACAAATTGGCTGGTCTTTTTTTTCATTACAATCTGGAACCCGTAAAACGTCAAAATAACGTAGATATAAAAGAAGATCCTACGATTATGATGAACAATTTGAACATTAAAAAGCTTTATTAACGTTTTTTAATTAAGATGTGCAGTAAATCATGTTGTACATGTAGTTTGCAAATCGCATATTTTAAAGCTTACACAAGCATACCATTAATAGTTTAACCAACTAAAGTTAAATTGGCCCTTTGTTATTTCAGCTTATTATACATGGCTACCATTTTCAATTTAAGGCAATATTTGGTTCTAAGCAATCTACATAAGACGTTTTTTCTAGCAGGAAAACAATGAGAGGTTTGTATTGGATTTCTTCTTTTATACTGCGAACGTAACTTGAAATCAGACAATTTTAGAAACGATCTTGTGTTTAATTTTAAATATGCAATATTCACATCCAGTCATTATGAAATTACAAGCAGTAGTTGTTTATATTTGTCATAAGAAATCATTTAGGATATGTTATACAATCTTCATTTCACGTTTATTATATAAGGTTCATGGTAAAGTTTGAACATATACGTATTATACGTACGCACCTCTGCATGTTAATCCGTGCCAATATGATTGGTTAATTGAGAAAATAAATGAAGACTTTTTCAAAATAGTAAAAGACGTAAATGAATTTAGTATTAGTATTTATATAGAATTATACTATTTTATATCCTAATCAATTTTTCTGTTATTTGAATTTTGCTGTTTCTACTAAATTTCATCCATACTAAAGATTATTTGGCTGTATTTTAGTCTTAAACTAATTTTGCTGAAGTCGAAATATATTTTATTTTACCTGGTATACATGCCGTAATGAGAATTATTTCAAAAATATCATCCTTCTATATGTTAAAATATTCTGAATTACTTTATATATATATCCGTACTTCGTATTATTTTGCAGTCGTGATGTGGTCATTTTTCCGTTTACCCAAAGTCGCAACTTTCACCGTAGCGCGTATTACGAGAGGACTCAAAAGGGAAGAGGTTCGATGAATGGGGAATTAGGCCCGCCTCGCCGAGCGCGCGCTTCGATATTACATTTTTTCTGTATATTTGTATTCATATTACAAATCCTGCCTCGCTCTCCACTTGTGTATCTCGAAATCGTTTTGTAATAACGTTTTAAAAGGCAGTACATAAACGGCTGTTATGTGTTATTCAAATGGGTTTATTTAACAATGTGATATGTGTTATATTAGTGAGAAGTTTTGACGGTTCTTTTAATTGTTTCGATTCATTTCTACAATTTGAAATGAAAATAATGGAACGAAAATGCTATGATTATGTGTTGTATTTATCCTTTTTGTCTTTTTATCGTTGTAGTATATTTTTATACAATTGATTCCTTTATTTGAATTAAGTGCGTTCATAGAAAATTTGGCTAATCTATTTATTATATTTTCCGACTTATTACACAAATAGACATGCAGTTGTACATCATAATGTGGATGGTGGCCGAATGGTGAAGTGCTTTCGGTGAACAACCTTTGAGCCAGAAAGTAAGCTTTGGAATGATCTGCCATCAGCGGCGTTCCTTATCTACTATGACAAGTGGGTATCCAATAAAAGCGAATTCTTTTTCAAAAGGCCCGTAACGCACTATTCACTCCCTTGGAGTTGCGGGTGTCCATGGCCGACGATGACCGCTTACTACTATGGTGGCTTCCTTGCTTGTTTGCCTTTAAAAAATCTTTAAAAAGTTACTTATTCTGAATCCTGACCGTGGAAAATCAAACTAAACTCCTCGCTCCGTTACTTAGAGAACATTTTGAATCGTAATTCGCAGACGTTATGATCGCATCGGTGATGAAGGTTTGGGTTAACGGTGACAGCCTCCAACCCTCGCTGGGTCAGCGTGGATACATTAAGTTCGAAGCACCTCAACCTGAAACAAAAACATCTGTAAAACTGTTGACCCTGGAGACTATCGCTAAAATTCCCCATTATGATATTTATCGATGTATCTTTTGAGCTTCTTCAGTTATAAATAGGGTCTATGAGTTTTGA